>JAABKJ010004824.1:0-23836 GCA_011634705.1 Andricus grossulariae
TTTCCCGCTCTTGCTTACCTTCTAGGACAGAAGGAGCAGAAGTGGATGACGTACACGTTCTAGTTGCGTCGGGATTGCTTGCTTTAAGGAATCATGATCGTAGCTTCCGGAGCCTTCAAATTCTCAAAAATAATTCTTTGAAATTATAAATATTTGACCATCATAAATGAAGGTAAAAACTAAAATTAGATTTTTTGTCGAATTTCGACCTATAGAAGATAACATTTTTCATTGTTATTGAAAGAGTTACAAATTGCTGAAGTCGATGGAATCCCGCGAAAAATCCAGAAATTCTACCCCCTTCTCTTCGAAAAATATTTCTCTCGATAACTAGGAAAGAATATGTCTAAATTATCAAAATTTATCCCAGAAATGACGAAATATTTACTTATGTTCTTGGTCCAGATTTTAGGAGTAAAATTTGTATTTGATTTTATGAATTTTACCAATTTTTAGGAATGATTTTCTAGATTTGGGGATGAGTTGAATGCGCAAGATTTCACAAGTCATGATTACAACGCGAAATTTCCCAAACATTCAAACGGTTGTTCTTTGAAAGTCGTAGATTTAGTTTCTGTGCAGATATTCACCTTTGAAGTGAAGCGTGCATTTTCAAACGGTCAATACAATTGTACCAAACTACATTGTACAATTTGTACCAAAAAAATTGCTCAAGCAAAATATCAATAACGATCTTGTCGTGTAGTTTTCAGTCATGATTAATTGGTAATTATTATTACTATTTCCGCGGTCGAACACAAACTTCGGCAAAGTGTAGTCCTACTGTATAGCAATTTATGGACATTTTTTTCGAAAAAAATGAAATGTATTTTTTACTTTCATTTATGTAGGTGAAATAATAATTTATTCAAAGAATTATTATATGAAAAAAAATTAATGCACGCGACGAATCTTGTCTTTCTATCTTCACCCCAATTTCCATTCCACGAGTAAACAGTTTTTATGATTACTCAGCAATCACGTAATATTTGTCCGTCTCCTCAGTCTAGATTCAGAAAGTATGATTTTCTCTTTTTTTTCATAAATTTGAAAACTTTTTAGGTACAATTTACTGGATTTGGCTATGAATTGAATCTAAGATTTTGCTGGAAAACCCTTGGACTTTGAAGCTAAATATTATTTTAATTGTCTAATAAAATAACTTCAACATCGACGGTTTCAACACCATCTAAACGTTCAAACGGTTCTTATTGTCACAATAGACTGCCTGTCGACAGCAATTTTCATAAACAAATACACTTATATCGCAGTTTTGAACAAAGAAAAGTTTTCTACTTTGCAGAATATAATTTCTTTGCACCTGAAGAATAATATCCTAACACTAAGGATTGCCATTCAACAACATAACCATATTTTTTAAATTATTATTAAAAAATGCACAGTTTAAACTTGTTTTAGTTATAAGGTTCTCCATCTCGACAAAATCACTTATTCTTACCGTAAAAATTATATTTCGACCAGAAAAACCATATAAGTTAAAAAAGACGAAAGACAGTAATATTATTCATAAGAATTGATAAATATAATGATAATTATTACTCTACGTTGTCAAAGGGCAACTTTTTGGGTACGAATATTATTCTTGAGATGAAAAGAAGTCACTCTACAGAAAATGAAAATGTTGTATGTTCAAAAATGTGAATTTTTTATAATATCTGTTGATAACAATCACAAATGTTGTTAAAGGCAATTTCTTGTGTTAAGATATTATTCTTTAGAGGAAAAGAAATGGTTCAAAGAAAAAATTGCCCATGCTCGAAAACGCGAAATAAGTAAATTTTTTTGTAACACTCAGAAAAAGATTTGGTTGAAAGAACAAAATTTTGGTTGAATCAACCTAGAATATGGTTGTTATATGGATACCAAAATATTTGGTTAACCCAAGACGATTTTTTGGTTACTAAAATTTATTTGATTATACCATATATTTTGGGTGATCCAAGAAAATATTTTGGTGCATCTAAGTAAAACTATTGGTTAATCCAAGCAAGTATTTTGCTCAATCCAAGAGATTATTTTAGTGATTTCAAATAAGTGTTTTACTGATCTAAGAAAAAAGTTTTGTTGATTCAACCAAAACTTGTATAATTCATATAACCATAAAGGACCCATTACAGTTTGCATTGTAAATGCTTACCATGGAATTGTGTCATTTCGTGTGAATTTTTTAGTAGTTTATTTAACTACTAGATATCACAAGACGAGACAATTCCACAGCAAGCCATTTGCAATCTAAATTGTGCAGTATCCGTAAACATCTAATCCCAACCATTTTGTTTCCGGATTACTTATTTTGATAGGGATCACAGAGATGCAAAATCAAACGGATTACGTTGTTATGTTTTTTATCCGACGCTATGAACTCTAACACGTGAACTGTCATCTTGAATTGGAGTTCGCGATCGGATGAAACAAACAAATCTTTTGGTTGGAACAACCAAATCTTTTGCTTAATTCTAGTAAAATGCTTTCTTAAATTATTTAGTAGACCCAACAACAAATATTTTGTTGAATCAATAAAATATTTTCTAAAATCAACAAAACGATTCAACCAAAAACTTTGAAGCAAAGGAGTGCGGTCAACCGAACAAAAATTTTGTTCATTCAACCGAAATGTTTTCTAAAATCAACCCAATGCGATCAACAAAACGTTTTTGTTAAATGAAGATCATTTTTTTTCTGAGTGGAAGATTTTTTATAACCATTTATAACAATGAAAATTGTTGCAGTTTAGTATTGGGTTGTGATTGATTATTAACTTTACATAACCTAACGACGAAATCAGTATAAGAGTTCATTCAAATACCATAAATGCAGCAGATGCCAGTTTTATTCAATAATTTGCTTATGACAATTAAAGAAATAATGTAAATTAATCTATAATAAAAATTTATATATATCGAGAGCTCATTTACTAATTCTGTTTGTTTTTGAGGAAATATAAAAAAATACAGGAAAGAAAACTGTATTTTTGCAGAACATGATATTTTTTAAACAGAAATACATTTTTAAGAAAATGCAAAAAGAAATTGAAGACAACTATATTACTGTACTGCTATTGCCAGTAGTACATGTGAAAATCCTGCATATTATTATTGGATATAATTTTCTTTCCTTTTGTAATCTAAAATAGATTATTTATTCGCCTGAAAGTATAATCCTTTCGGGACGCCTTTAACGGGGTCTTCTAGTTTCGAGGTTTCAAAAAATCGATATTTGTTGCATATTTTAATCTAGAAGTTATTAGAAACGTGCCCTAGCATAGCCGATTATTTCGTAAGTTTTTCTAATCATATTTTATTCCATAATTTTTGTGTAAACGCGTTTCCCCAAAAGTCGTATTTTAAAAAAGTTTTGGTAAGACTTCGACTAGAAACATTTTGAATATCGGGTCATTTTGTTAAAATTTTTCAACATACACGTCGCTAGGTCATGAATTTTCAAAAACTTCTGTGTCCTTACCTAGCCGATTTCATCCTAATTAAAGCCATATTTCACTTTTTTGTTTGATGCTATCTAAATAGCCAAATCCTTACAAAAATGTCGACAGTGACATATTTGCAGTTGCGCGGTCAAGGACGCTCCAAGGTCGCGGGTGTGGAAAAAATTTTTTTAAACGTAATTTTTTTTGGGTCGAAGAATGTATAAAAAAAAACAGCAAAAAATCGTTTCCAGTTATCATGTGTAGTTTCTTTGCAGCAAATTTACAAAAATCGGCTCGAAATCGTGGTTCGAAACTAGAAAACCCCTTCAAATGCCTTAGGGGCTCCAAACAAGTGGGACGCAGCCAGGGTTTCCTGGCTGCCAATATATGCCAGTCCACCACTGATAAGTTCCACTAAAAACATCTGGGATGCAAAAAATCTGCCGAGTACAAATAAACGAATTTGTGAAATCAAAGTTGGCTAAGTAATTTGAGGAAAAATGTTCATAGTAAAATATATAATGAAACTTTAATAAATTACCACCCTACAGAAATTTGTAAATAAATTGTAAATACCTTTGGTTGAAAATTCATCTTCTTTCATTGAAGATTTAACTGTTTTATTAGAAATTTGTCCTATTTTATTCGATTCAGCTGCTTTTGATTTGAAATAAAAATCTTTTCTTGCTTAAAATATAAACTATTACATTTTTCGTTCAGAACTCATCTTTTTTCATTGAAAATGCAACTACTTGTTTGAAAGTTGAACTACTTTGATGAATAATAAAAAGCAGTAAAATTTTACTCCACCCCATCGTCTAACGTTATTTCTGAATGAGATGGGGAGGGGTGTAAATTATACGGATCCTAAAAAGAGGAAGTTTTAGTAAAAGAAATAAAGTATCCAAAAACAAATAGAATTTTCAAGTAAAAAAGAAAAAATGTTGACTTAAAATAGGATAGTTAAATTTTCAGTCAAAAAATTTAATTTTTAATTAAAAAAAAACACATTTTCATAAAAAAAAAGTTATTTTTCACCAAAAAACGATTAATTTGTACCAAAATTGATTTCCAACCAAAAATACGAATTTTTAACAAAATATATGAATTGATGCAAATATTTTTAAAACTTATTATAATTTATACTTACATAAACAAATTAGTTAAAGTTTAAGTTTTTGAGTTGTAAAGTATTTAGGCTGGACCAATCAGGAGCGCGGTATAAACAGAAGTGCGTACGTGAGCGGGAGTTCAACGCAGTGTTATTGAAGCGAGCGCCGAGGTGGGCTTAGCGACGGGAGGACAGCGGGCACTAAACTACGTTGGACTCCCACTCACGCACACACAACTGTTTATATCGTGCTCCTGACTGGTCCAGCTTAAATATTTTATAACTCAAAAATGCAAAGTTTAACTGATTTTTGGAAAAGGAATTTTCGATTTATTTTTTTAAATTTTTATACAGCTATATAAGTCCGGAAACTTGAGTCTGGGACACCCTGTATAACAATCGATTGAACGCCATATACATGCCATTTAAAATGATGTATTTGCGATGTTCTCAATATTTGACATCCTGGGTCGAAAAAGAACAACTTTTTGACGGCAAATCAAAATTGAACAATTAAGAATGAATTGGTCACAGTCACTGAAATTAATAGATTCGAATGCTAGAAGACACAAAGTTTGTCATTTAAACGTATAAAAACTGAACTGTAAATTAAAACACTCAAAGTGGAATACTTTTGAATTTTAAACTTTTAAAATTAGAGCATAACATTTTTTTTATTCAAACGCTCAATAATTTACGCGTATAAAATGGAAGCTTTCAACACTTTTCAATTGATAAATTGGTAATTAAAAGCCGCTAAACTGTACAATTCTAAATTTTGTACTTCAATAATTTGATCAATTCTTTCTCAATTGTAGAATTCTTATTTGCAGTGAAAAAGTTGTTCTTATTCGACCCAGGACTTTGTAGTTGTTTAATAACGATTATTCATTATTGTTTTTTCAACATTATACCATTCCTTTAAAGTTTAAACATAGAAGCTTTTTCCTTGATAGCGATCATGTACACATCTTACTTTAAAATTATCTCATTGCAATGTCACTAAATAAGTTCACAAAAAAATGGTGATTCACATAGATTTTATTTTATTTTTTTACCTGAATCGAATGGCGCTGTCAATTTTTCCAAATATTTTCTACGAAAATTTTGTTTGACAGGTTTGAACATTTAAAATATTTCACTTTTGATAATTCTATTTGCCTTGGAACATTCTTTTATAATATAATTCTTTCTTGAACAAAAGTAGCTTCGCACCCCGCGCGTCGACAAATATGTACCCATTATTATATGCATGCCTTATATAAATAAAATTATACTTTATAATTCGAATTTATAAATAAAATATTATTAAATTTTTGTTTAAAAATGAATATGCAGTCACAGAATTATTTCAAAATATAATGAAATTGCGCAACATAATTTTAAATGTATTCATTTCTAATGGGAGTGACATATGTAAACCTCTTGAGCAGAATTCATGCTCACCGAAACTACCTACTTTTGACCCGAGCGGAATTCGGGATTTGTGTTCGGAGGATGGTTGACTACGAGCGGAGTTCGTGTTCGCCCAGGAAGGTGGCCTATGGTCACCCTCCCACCCGCAATGCCCAAATCAGGAAGATTGATCGTCAGGGATTGGAATACTGAGGAAGTTATCAATGGAAGCCCACTAAAGCTTACCAACCCGTTAAGCTTACTACCTACTGACTCTTCAATGGCAAATTAAGCACAATAATAATCTCCGTGCAATCCTACAAAAAAAAGAAGGAATAAACATCTCAAATCGATTGTTAATGATGCTTGCAGAACTATCCAGAAAAACATTCATGAACATAAAAACACTGAATGGGGAAGCAAACTTTCTGCAATTATTACTGAAGTCAATTCTTTATGGAAACTAACAAGGATACTTAAAGGTAGAAATAAGAAATTCATACCACCTCTGGAAGCCTCCTCGCTACTCCTAAAGAAGTTGAAAAACTGATTAATATAATAAAACCTAAAAAAGCTCCGGGTATGGATAGGATCCAGAATATTGTTTTAAAATATCTCCCCGGAAAAGCAATGGCACAAATCACGCACATGATAAAAGCTTGCCTCAAGCAGGGCTACTTTCCTCAGGCGTAGAAGAAAGCGAAAATCTTATGCAGGATAAAAGTACATCAAAATCGATTAGGGGCGTATTTTTTCTTTCGATCTAATGGGCCTTAGTTTCCGAGATATCGAGGTTTGAGTATTTGCGCTCGAGCGCTCGACCGCGCCACTGCAGAGCGGGGACCCCGGACTTGGCGCTTACTCAAAGTTCGACACTAATTTTGTGATAAACGGAAGGTCCACAGGGTTTCTATGTCATTTCTATGAGGTTTTTTACGTAGATTTCAAATCTTAAAACAAAAATAATCAATCACGTCAAATTTTTGAAGGAAAAAAACGAGGTCAAAAAGTAAAAACAATTACAAAAATCATTTTTGCTCCTTCTTGCAAAAGTTATTAAACACATAGGTTGGCGGATAGTGACTATTTTTTAGGTGAATCATGCAAATCGTGTCAAACGCAATTATATATTTTTTTAGGTATATGAACCCTTAAAAACTTTTTGAAGACGAGAGACATCCGCATGTTATTAAAAATATAAAATTATATTTTCCGTTCAACCTATGCAAGACACGGAAAAATGTTAAAAACCAAATTTGTTCCTCTCAAAAATATCTATGATTTTTTTTTATATTATATATATATATATTTTTTCTTTGAAAAACAATATTTGAACTTGGATTTTAGTCTTGTCGAACATTATTTGTAAATATTTAACATTATAAAAAATAATTTCATTAAAAGTGTTAGAATGGTGACGCCCTTGTCGCGTGGCCCTCTCCTCACCCGTGAGCCCTGTCCTTGGCGCTCCTGCAAGCTCCGGTCACTTCTATGACGGACGCGCACGAGTGTACATCTCAAATGATAGTGCTGAAGATATAACGAGTGTATTCATCAATAAATTGACTTATTTCATTCCATTCGCGGTGTTTTATTTTGCGCTACACATTCCAATAGGTTATGGGCCCAGCGCCCTTCCATTGCGCGAGTGAGAAGTGACATTTAACAAAAATTGGAAAAGTGTGAAGTCGAAGAAAGATTCCGAGGAGATCTGGTACGAGAGACGGCTGAGACAACAAGAGACGTATACGAGAGGCTGTTGCAAATGGCATCAAACTAGCGCACGTGAAAGATCATTATCTGATCCAAGCGCTGACTATTGATATACGAGTGAAGCAATAAAGCGGATCAACGTTTCGCGAAGTATCTTTTTGAACGGCTATTTTTGAAACGCGATTTCGACGTCAATTCTCTGGGGCCTGTCTGTTAAGGAATGAGGCAAAGGAACAATAAAAGTCGCTAGCGCGAGAAAACGGGTTTGTGAAAATAGCCGCCATATAGAGAATAATCACAGTTCGAAAGCAAAGCGAATGAGTAAAAAATTTGAGACCGAGCCGATTCCGGGAAGGTCATGCGAAGGGCCCGCACCGGTATAAGCGACAACACGTGACCAGCGAGCCGATCATTCGCGGAGACACCCGAGCCGCGCATGTATGGGTACGAGAGGAGAAGGGAGCTCCAACGAGAGAGACTTCACGAGCGCCGATTAAGACGAACGGTAACGAGAAAAAGATACGAAATAAGAGAACGACTGCGAAAAAAAAACGGGTGGGGATGAGAAGGCCCCAACCATCGCAATGCACGGGAAAAGCTGCGCCATTCGCGCGCTCGTAGCGACGTAGAGGGGTCGAAAAATGGAAGTCGCTGGTTGACTTATTTCATAAGGAAGTCTTTTGGCATTGCGTGCTTGCAAATCGGATCAAAATTATATTTCGCTAGAGAGGAGATATGTTCAAAAGATGATAACGATGTATATTCATAGAATTTAGTGGCGGTTTCTTTGATATACTCTGAAATGTAATTGTAGCAGGCTTTCAGACTGAGAAAAGAATTGATTCTAACTTTGCTACGTTAATTT
Source organism: Andricus grossulariae (assembly GCA_011634705.1). Lineage (NCBI taxonomy): Eukaryota > Metazoa > Arthropoda > Insecta > Hymenoptera > Cynipidae > Andricus > Andricus grossulariae. The sequence goes on from JAABKJ010004824.1 coordinate 8,530, forward strand.
TTATTCTCCAAAGCTTAGCCCATGCCTCAATGATTTCAAGAGCTTTGCTAAGTAGTCTTTAAGATTTTCGGAACTGATCAAGATGAATTGAATAGTGCGGTGTCGTCTGCATACAATCCAATTGTAACTTCGGGGTCCTCAGAGATGTCGTTAACGTAGATAATAAAGAATACCGGTCCTAGAATGCTGCCTTGGGACACAATTTATTAGTTTTCTGAGCAGTGCTACATGCTAGGCACTATCAAAGGCTTTTCCTACATCGAGGAAAACAGCTCTAGTATGTTTGCTTCAATTGAAATTTAAGCTAATGGCTTTGGTAAGCTTAAGAATCATGTGCTGCCTAGAGTGACCTTTTCTAAAAACGTATTGTTGCGGTTTAAGGATACAGTTTTCCTCGAGGTGATATTTTACGCGAGTGAGTATTATTTTTTCAAACATTTTGCTAATTGTATTAAGAAGACTAATGGGCCTGTAGCTGGTTGGATGATATTGATATTTGCCTTTTTACTGAAAAACTAAAATATGGGCTATTTTTCATGAATTAGGAAAGTAGTTCATTTGAATACAAGCATTGAATATAGTGGCGAGGAGAGTGAGACACGAGATCGGAAGTTTCTTAAGGACTAGGTTTGAAATTGAATCAGGACCGGGTGCTTTGTTATTTTTAGTAGTTTTAATTTGTTTTGTTAGTTCCTTATGGGTTATTTTCTTGAAATTATCGGTACTTGGGATTTTAATAAAATCAGAGACAATTTGTTCACATTCAGCAATGTGTTGAGGGTTAGACTGTTGATCATGTGGAGCGAAGTTACTTTCATAATTTGCTGCCAGGAGGTTTGCTTTATCGGTAGGAGAAAGCGAAAACGTTTGATATAGATTTTTGAGAGGGGCAATATTGGTTCACGGCTTCGTTAGGGCTTTACTCATACGATTTATAGAGTTATCTTTAATTTGAAGTTTACCGACTTCTTTATTCCAATTCTTGCATGTGTACTCTTGAACTTTAATTGGTATAGTTTTACGAAGGTGGTTAATGATTTTTTTAAGTTTACAGTTTTTAGTTCTTTGATGTGTTCGGCAAAGTTTATTGCGAGTTTGGATAAGGTCTTCAATCTCGGGGCATAGAGGTGGATGGTGTTTGCTAATGGTGGTCTGAGTGACTGAAGTGTGAATGACAGTTTTTATGCTAGAGGCGAGATTATTTATGGCTTCGTTAATGTGAGTAGTGTTTGCTATTAAAGGTTCAAAATTAACATATGTTTCTAGGGTCAAGTTGAATTTTTGTCACTTTTCTTTTGCAAAATTGGAGCGAGGCGCAACCGGGGCTTTTTCAATTAGTGAAAAGGCTTAGAAGAACTGGTCGATCATCTGAGTCTAATTCATCAATGGTGAGAATGTCGTGATTGTAGAAGTTATTTTTGGAAATTATAGAGTCAATAAGGTCAGATTTATGTTTGGTGCTGTGAGGGAAAAAGGTATGGGAGTCTGGTGCGGAGAAAGACAGATACTAGTCATTTATGAATTCAAACAATTGTTTTCTGATTTTGTTAGTTGTTTTGCTGTTCCAGGCTGAGTGTTTTGAATTTTGGTCCCCTGCAGTAATTACCGGGGGTGCAAGTTTGAATATTTTTCTGTAATCCTCTTTTATAAATTCACGAGAGGGAGTCTGATAAAGCAATACTATGACATTTGATTTCCCGCGTATTTTTATTTGTATAGCAGAAGCTTCGAGTGCTTCATTATATTAAAATCGCGGTACCTCTATTAGTGTGTGTCTTTTTCAAGGATACCCTGAGCATTCCAAAAAATTATTTATAGTGTGTTACTATTGAAGGTGGCCATTTTCTATAGCAAGTGAAAGTATATTACTTGTAATCTCGGCGGTTGAGTTTATAGCTTCCGTCATGTTGATTCCGCCCCCCCCCCATTATATCGGTGATTAAGATTGTAACTCTTTTTGAGAGGTTTACTTGATTTATTTTGATATCCTGAGTAGGTGAACTTTTATTGGATAGGAATCGTCACGGCGATTGGTGCTTTAGCTGGATTATTAGTGGGTTTTTGGTTTTTTGGATTATTGTGTAATTTTAGTTTTTATCGTATATGTTTGCGATGTGGAGGTGACTCTGTGATAGCTGTGCGTCTTCCGTAGACGCATAGCTATGACTGCGTCTCGATAGATGTATGTGCATATGGGGGGCTTATTGTACAGAAACGATGTAACACGATATAAGCACATAGCCACAAATTTTGTGTGCATTTCTAATTGTTAAATATAATCAAAAGAGCTCGAACTATCCTTATCACTTTAAAGCTTTGAACTTATAAAATATGAACGAATAACAATAGATTAAACGAATGTTTTAACGAGTGCGAATATATACATATTTTATAAAATGAAAATTTCTTCACTTGGACCTGTTACATAAAAACCATTAAAATATATACATATATCTCAAACTAATTTTATATGTATTCACACAGATGAACTCACTCTGCTGGCATTTTTCTGCACATACAAGGAGATCTTTGAATTCGATGTTGTCCATCCAAAGGAGGAAATCACTGTCATCAATGCCGGTGACAGAATCATTTTCAAAACTGAATCTGATAAGGAATATTCAATTTGTATATCTTAATTTTCTATTATAAACGAGAGTAAAAATAACAGAGAATTAATGAGTGTGTAAATAGATGACTGTGTTCTCACCATGATATATCTGGAATTTTAACCGCTGTGCGCTCTGAAATTTCATGAGTATGCATCGTGATCACAACGGATGACCGATTGTATAACACGCGTTCAGATCCAAATCTAATTTCCTTTAACGTATTTATATAGTGTTATTCGCTGTGCGCTCTGACACTGTACTCGTATGAGTACTAACGAGTTACGGTTTTACTCAATTAGCTTGTGTTCGGTTAAGAGAGTGAAAGCCATAGTAATGAGTTACATTTGCTATAATATATATTGAATTTACAAGATTGAACAACCTTGAGAACACGGAAAGAAGAATTATTCTGAAAGAAATTGCTGATAAGGAAAGGGAAGCAACAATTCAACAGACACCATTGCGTACAATCGAAACATAGAATTTGTCGAAGTTCTAAAACAAGTTTCAACTGCACTGAGCGATATGACGAGAGCACATAATGAGATGACACAGGAATTCTCAAAGGGTATAAGTCATATGACGAAACTCACGGAAAGGTTTGCAACGCCCACAAATCCGCCGTCTGGCCTTTGTCGGTCCAATATGAATTCAAACAAAAATGCGGATACTCAGAGTGAAGTTGGTCCCGCGACAGGAGGATCTCGAGCCCACGAATAATTGGAAAGAAAACTCAATGTAGTATTGATTGAACCCGCTGGATCTGCAGATAGAGTTAATTGATCTCGAACGAAAAATGTGATGATTACGATTAATCGATCGAACCTCATTAATTTGATACGAAATGAAATCAAAAGAGCGGAAACCGATTCGAGCAACCTAAATCATACCAATCCTAATGAGTCAGTAGCTAAAGAGTTTAGAGAGAAAATACGAGTGGAAATAATCAATAAGGATTCAAGTAAACGAGAGTACAGATTGACAAATAAAATCAAATTCGATCATTTTATGGACTTTTTCACGTCCGAGTTATGAATTTTAGATTTGTTGTACATAATTGATTCGAGCGTAAAACCTATATCCAGTGCAGACGACTCGACGGGAGAGCAGGATGTATTTAAGGTTAGAGACACTCTAATCAATAGTATCGACCAAAGCTACTATTCAAAGATTGATAAGATTAAAGATCCAGTTGAAATATTGAGTAAAATTAAGGTTATAAGACAATACGAGAGAAATTTCACAACCATGACGATCCGAAAAGGACTCTATAGCATGGAATACGTCCCTAGTAAGGAAAAAGGCAGCGGAGTTTTGGGACCGATTCGAAGAATTGGTACGAAATCATGACAGTATACCAAACGTGAATCCTCTGTCAGATGACGAAAAGAGAGGTGCGTTCTCAAATGCGATTTCAACCGCAATACCACAAGCAGAAAATCTTGATCTTATCAATGACTACTCGACTGGCAGGGGCTTGACGTACGAACAATTGAAGGCCTTATTATAAAGCATGAGGCAAACAAGACCCAAAATAATGAGTTGAAACCGACACCTCTAAGTGTTAGGAAGTACGATGCTCAGAATCGATTTTTTGGTTGCGGTACTCAAGGCCATGGCAGTGACGAGTGTCCTAACGACGGACAGCCTAAATGTTGCGAGTGTGAGCAAATTGGACACATTGCGAGAGAATGTCCTGTGAGATTGGCCAAACGAAAGGATCAAAAGCCAAACAACAAGCAGCAATCTTCAAGATACAACAATAAAGCTAATTCTAATCGTGCTAATAATAACAAGGCCTTCCGAGGTAAGCACAAAGCTAATGGCGGAGGTCGTAATAATTATAGTAAACGAGCGAAAAATTCCGGTAAAGGATCTGATGGCAATCCATATAAAAATAACGACGAAGGAAATCAGGATGGCTCCAATGACAAACAGAACAGGCAATCACAAAAAGGTAACGCCAGAAACAGCGATACCTTTGCGAGATTCCTAGCTGATTCTGGGGCTACCGAGCATCTGACGAGCTTCAGGCTCGTATTCAAAACGTTTGATCGAACTAATAGAAGCTTGATCAAATGCGCAAATAACGAAGCCCGAATCGATTTAAAATCGGAGGGAGGAGGGCATGTGAACATAAAATTGAAGGTTAAATATTTACTTAGACAACAGGGAAATCGATATTTTTGATCCTGTTTCACACGAGTCATTCATCAAGGGAATTTATCAGAAACCTTTCTGGATAATCGAACTAGAAGTAGATAAAGTTAATAATAAATGTCCGAGAGTAAACGAGAGTAATTTAACGAGAGCTATTGCTTATCTCACGACATAAAACTATGATGAACCTAGATGCGTAACTCGTAGTCAGACCGGGATCACGGATAAATCACAATGAAAAACAGATGAAAATTTAATTAATGATGCAGCTGAAAGTATTCTTGAAAGTATGGAATCAGATTCTCAGTCTGACGTACCGCTAACGACAGAAAATAATAACGAACGGCCAGAGCAAGCCGATCCGAAAACCTCAGCTGAGAAAACTGTCCCCGTTATACAAAATTTAATTTTAATACAACAGTTTGGGATCGGAAATTAAATAATATAGATTAGATCCAGTCTGCAGAATTGGAAGAACTAACGAGTGACTAAACGTCATTTAAGGAAGAGTATAAAAAATTCTCAGACAAAAATAAGGCACTACTCTGGCATGTACGATTTGGGCATGCATCTGTAGACTTTTTAAAAACTATGCAAAGGAAATATCCGGACAATAAAAACCTGCAAAAGGCTATATTTGACGATTCTATGAAGGATTGTGAGATATGTTTGGTGGCGAAATTTAATAAACTACCATTTAACAAAACGAGAGAACGAGTGACGAAGCCACTGGAGGTAATAGATTTGGACACAATGGGACCAATAAGTCCTCAGACGCATCCAAAGGGATACAGATTCATTTCTGTATTAATAGATGATTATTCGAGGCTGGCTGTGGCATACCCCATGAAGAAGAAATGTAAGACCGGGGAATATCTGGAGACATTCATAAAAAGTGGAAGTAATATTTTACGCTTCGATGCAAAGGTTTGCTACTCACAATCGGATCAAGGAACAGAATTTACAGAAGTTCACAGGATTGAAGTATTGATCAAAATTGGAGTAGAAACTTGATACTCAAGTCCGGATACTCCTGAGCACAATGGAGTGGCCGAATGTGTTAACCAAACTGTTAAAAAAATTGTACGAGCATTTATGTATGACTCCAAACTTCCTAGTAATATGTGGGATTTAGCTCTTGGCGCTGTCATATATACTTATAATAGGACTCCACATAAATCCATCGATATGGAGATACCTATTCAGAAGTTTTCGCCGAAGAAAAGTTTTTATATTAACCAACTTAAACGTTTTGGGTGTCTGGCTTACATGAAAATCCAAAGAAACGTGGGGCCAAAATTCGTAAATACAGCTAAACGAGCGATTCTTGTAGGATATACTCCTTCAGGATTTGTCTTGCTCAAGCCTGAAGAAGGAAAGTTATACGAGCGCAGACATGTTCGTTTCAACTAGAAGCTTGTTTACGGTGAAAAATTTAATAAAAAGAGCGTGGAAAATCGGATTCTTCTTCCCGTTGAAATAAATAAAGAGAAATGGTTTGTAGAGTTCGAACAAGAGACAAGTGAAGGATCCTCTGAAATCTTAAAAACGGAGGGAGAGATCAAGAGAAACAGAGGAAGAACAAAGAAATACATTTCGAGCTCTGACAAAATCCCTCTCAAGAAAGCTAAGAATGATGTGGACAAATCAACGAGTGACGAACGAAACGAGAGTATACTGCCCATGATATCTGATAAAATGAGTGAAATTACCGATACGAGTTATCACGCTCTGTTAGCCGAAATTAACAGTGATCCGTTTTCTCATAAGGAAGCCATGCAAACAAGAGATAAGTCTCACTGGTAAGAAGCGATTGATAATGAGTTAGAATCGATGAATGAGAATGAAGTCTGGACTTTGGTCGACCGATCAGAACTCACTTCGATTCAATAGAAGTCCAATTTGATAGACTCGAGATGGGTACTTAAAAGAAAACTCGATAAGGCTGGAAACACTAAGTACATAGCTAGACTGGTCATTCGAGATTTCAAAGACCGGAACTACTATGATTTGACCAAAACATATGTACCAGTCTCTCGCTTGTTTTTAGTGAGATCGGTATTTGCAATAATTAGCAAATACGACTTAGTGGTTATTCAATTAGACGTTAAAAGCGCATTTTTGGGCGGCACAAACGACGAAGATATTTACATGGAAATATCCAAAGGTACAAGGTATACCGAGAGTATATGCCATACGAAAGTGTGTAAATTACAAAAAAGCTCTGTATGATCTGCGCATCAGTCCTAAAACATGGAATATTCGATTTACTGATGTAGCTGTAAAAGCTAGATTGAAATCGCATGATACAGAGCCCTGCTTATTCACATGGCGTGAAGGCAATAGATTCTTGATTTTGCTATTGTATGTCGATGACATGTTAATAGATAGCAATGAAGTTAAGAGATTGCTAGAAGTCAAGAAAGTGTTGCGAAGCGAATTTAAAATGACAGAGTTAGGCACGCTTAAAACTTTCTTGGGCATTGAAACCAAGAGAGTGAAAGAAAAGCGAGAGATTGTCTTGAAACAAGAAATGTAAGCCGATAAAATCCTAAAAAGGTTCAAGTTCGAAGAAATGCATTCACAACGCACTCCGATGGTTACTACACAAGTCGCGAATGACGAAAGAAAACAACGAGAGGAATTAAACTGGAGACAAACTATTATCGACAATAAAGGTGTAGAAAACAGTATTTACAGAGAAGCTATTGGATCTCTTCCGTACTTGGCAAATGCAACGAGACCAGACATTATGTACGCTGTGAATGTTCTGAGCAGAAATCAATTAAATCCAACAAACAACGAGTGGCAAATGGTTAAACGACTGTTTAGATACCTGAAAGGGACTAAAGATGTTGGATTGAAGTTTGATGGAAATCGAGATGACATGCAAGCTTACTCAGATGCAAGTTTTGCCGAAAGCAATCTTTCTTTTACAACTTCTTGTTATATTCTGAAATTGTATGAAGATTCAGGTGCTTGGATAACACATAAGCAGTCATACGTCGCCTAATCCACATACTAATCTGAATATGTGGCTATGAGTGAAGCATGCCAAGAATTAATAGCCTTAGATAACTAAGAAACTCGTGGATCTTTTCCAGGTGAATAATTTTACTTCTAATAGTTTTTTCGTATCTTGCATAGTTTGACCTTGAAACTGAATTTTATTATTTCTAAAAACATTTTTTACGACTAAAAGAAACAATGTGTCTGATAGAAAAATGCTTTCATAAAACAATAATTGCACAATCTAAACCATTTAAAATCCAGGGCTATAAAACGTACAAAAATAATAAAAATAGAGGCACAGAAATTCTGATGAGGAATAATGCTGAGCACTATGAATACCCAGTCCCAGAATTACAAAACCTGGAGGCTAGTGTAATTAAAATTAAAATTCGCGGCAAACCACATGCAATTGTATCGTTATACCAATCACCATCTTTAAAGTTCATTAAAGCCGACTATACAAAAATCATTCAGATAGCCCCTTCAATGATAGAAGCCGGTGATCTTAACGCCAAGCACACAGCCTGGAATAGTAGAACAATAAATACAAACGGAAAAGAACTTTTTCAATTAGTCTGTGATAAACACTTAGATATCGCGGCATCAGATACGCACACCAGTCCTTATTGACTTAAAAAGAAAGTGCGATAAAACCCCAGGCAGGCCGCATTATAATTTTGCAAAAACAGACTGGGTAACTTTCATTGACTTACTCGACGAAAAAAACAGATGAAGCCATAATGAACTTCACATTCAATACACAAACACCGGAAATTTTAGACTTTATTAAAAGAAGAAACAAGCCTTCTCAAAAACACTACAAAATAAAAACCATACTCAAAAACATAATCAATCACCTTCGTAAAACAATAGACAAAAATATCACAAAAAATTCTTGTAATAATTGGAACAGCGTAGTTAAAAAACTCCACATTAAAGATCATTCAATCTGGCGTATAACGAAAGCCCTCTCTAAACCCCAAGCGACCATTCCTCCACTTAAAAAACCAGATCTCACTTTCGCACGCAATGACAGCGACAAGGCAAATCTTCTAGCAAAAAATTATGAAACACACTTCTCCCCTCACGATTTCCCTTCAGATCCAGCCCATATTACTATCTGCAAAAAGGAAGTTGGAGACTTCCTTAAAAGCCCTTATCAACAAAAAAGTAGGCAAACAAACCCTAGGGAAATTTCCAAGTGTATCAAAACTACTAAGAGCAACAAGGCTCCAGGACCTCTCTCTCTCTCTCTCTCTCTCTCTCTCTCTCTCTCTCTAACTCGATTCTGAAAAAAATATTAGAATCATGCCTTATCGTTTTAGCCAATATCTTTAATGCCTACTTTGACTACAATTACTTTCCAAACTCTTGGAAAACAGCTCATATCCTAGTCTTCCAAAAGGCAGGAAAAGACCCGTATCATCCCAATAGCTATAGACCCATTAGCTTACTAAACACAATGAGCAAAATTTTTGAGAAGATAATTCTCATTAGGATAAATAAACACATCGAGAAAGACAGCATCCTTAGACCAGAGCAGTTTGGCTTCAGAAAAGAACATTCCACGCAACACATGATGCTTAAACTCGTAGAAAATGTAACCCATAATTACAATTGGAAAAGGAACACAGGAGCTGTCTTCCTCGATGTGCAAAAAGCATTTGATAGCGTATGGCACACAGGGCTACTAAAGAAACCAATGACATCCCAACAATCCCCAGAGTTCTCTTGGGTATATACGCGGATGATACGGTCCTATTTGTATCATCATGGTGCGATAAAACAATCCTAAGACTCCTCAATGAGGCACTCAAGATTGAAGAAGCATGGTGCAAATTATGGAGAATAAAAATTAACACATCTAAATGCGAAGCTTTACTATTCTCCATTAAGAAACCCAAAGAACTAGAGCTACCGCAAATGTTTGACCATCCAATAAACTGGAAAGATTCCGTTAAATATCTCGGCCAAAAAGTACAAGAACGCAATAAATTTAACTTGCATGTGAAAGACGTGAAGGGTAAGGCCATGGGGGTCATCTCTCGTTTACATCCGAATATTAACGGAAATTCAAGTATAAAACCAGATTACGGGATTTTGATTTACAAAATGTTTATTACACACATTATTACATATGCATGCACAATATGGGGAGGAAACTCCAAAACTAATATCAATCAGATCCAAATAATTCAAAATAAATTCCGGAGACGCATTACAAAATCCCCCAGATACACTAAAAATTCTCTTCTACACAAAGAATTTAAATTGTCAGCCATCTCAGAATCTCATCTCTTGAAACGTATATATCCCCCCTATTCCCTTACTCCTCAATTTCAAACATAGCACTTAGGTGTTTTAGATTAAGTGGTTTTTTCCAGCTTGCGGGCTTTTTTGCACACACTAATGCCATTCTCTGTTATAGCCGTCATGCAGCTACCTATAAAATCGTGTAAAAATGCCCAGATGGGTAACGCACTTCAAATCTTCCATCCCGATCCTTCCCGCAGGAGAGACCATTAACCCGCGAGTGAACCGGCGAAGCCGCGCATATCAGCCAAAAGCGTGTGCTGGGTCTCACTGGAGTGGGCGATGGCTGAAGCCCATCGCACCCGCCCCCCCTTTTTTAGCAAACCATACTTACTCTAGGAGCTGGGTGTAATCCTGTGTGCCATTTTAGGTCCGTCGGATTTTTTTACTGAATATTGTGCAAAATGTTGTGCTTATTACGAAAAAGTAGGGTGCCCGCCCCCCCGAAAAATAGGGTGGTTTCGAGATATTCGCGTTTTAATTATTTTTTAATTAATGCAATAGTCCTGTTGTAATTTGAGGTTTTTCGAAAGTTCAAATATATGATCGACTAGAAAACCGATTTACGAAGATAAATTTCCTCTAACATTTTTAGATTCAATCAACTGTTAACATAAAAAATTAACAATTACGTGAAAAAATGAGAAAAAATAAAATGTTGCTTATTTTGTTTAAAATATTGATTGCACAGCTAAAAGCTTTTCACAAAAGTTAAACTACTCTCAGAGAATCATTTTTTTCTAAGAGAAAATTTTTTTATAAAAGTTATCAATTTCAAAAAAACATCGATTAAAGAAATAAAAAAGTCTAGAGCCAAAATAGAAACCTTATTTTCTTTATAGAAAAAAATTTTATCAAGAAATTTCAAGAGATAAAGGATACTCCTTTTTGGGTCTACTTCAACTTTCATAAAGAAAATTTTATTCTAATGTTTATATTCAGCAAGTTGATACGCATTTTAGAATGTACATACTTTGACGTGCTGTACCTTTATCAATTTTTAATAAAATCTTCTACAAATTTGTGAATGGATAATGTAAAGCCTCATTAAAAAATTAGCTTCAGATACTTTAAAATCCAATAATAACTCTTTGTACTATGAACAATAATGAACAAAGTCTCATTTTCGGCTTCTGATAAGCGTAGAGACTTGTAATAAAGCTGAATAATTTTCATGAAAGTTAAAAGATAAAATGGCTTTTTAAAAATATTTTTGTTACTTATACTTTGTTTATTATTACATTTCATTTTTTTGGTTAAAATGTAATGGATCCTTATTGCTGTTACACAGGACGATTTTACGGTGACGGCATGTGGCCCCCCATAAACGATCCCAAGTTTTTTCTAAGCCAAAGGCGTAAACTTGTCGCTCTTGCAACGGGCTCTCGCATCCTGGGCGCAACTAGCCCAAGCGACAAGTTTACGCCTTTGACTTAGAAAAAATTTGGGATGGTTTATGGGGGCCACATGCCGCCACCGTGAAATCGCCCTTTATAACAGCAATGAGGATTCATTACATTTTGACCAAAAAAATGAAATTTAATAATAAACCAAGTATAAGTAATAGAAATATTTTTAAAAAGCGATTTTAATTTTTATGAAAATTATTCAGCTTACTTACAAGTCTCTGCGGTTATTAGAAGCTGAAAACGAGACTTTTTTCATTATTGTTTATAGAACAAAGAGTTATTATTGGATTTTAAAGTAACTGACGCTAGTTTTCGAATGAGGCTTTACATTTTCCATGTACAAATTTGCAGAAGATTTGAATAAAAATTGCTAAAGATACAGCACGTCAAAGTATGTACATTCTAAAATGCGTATTAACTTGTGAAATATAAACATTAGGATAAAATTTTCTTCATGAAAGTTGAAGTAGCCCCAAAAAGGAGTATCTTTTATCTCTTGAAATTTCTTGATAAAATTGTTTCCTACAAAGAAAACCAGCTTTCTATTTTGGCTCAAGATTTTTTTATTTCTTTAATCGATGTTTTCTCGAAATTGATCACTTTTAGTCGGTTTTCTAGCCGACCACATATTTGAACTTTCGAAAAACTTCAAATTGCAACAGGACTATTGCATTAATTAAAAAATTATTAAAACGCGAATATCTCGAAACCGCCCAATTTTTCAAGGGGGGGGGGGCACCCTACTTTTTCGTAATCAGCACAACATTTTGCACAATATTCAGTACAAAAATCCGACGGACCTAGAACGGCACACAGGATTAAACCCAGCTCCCAGAGTATCAGGTAGATTAGTAGAATAGTGGAATAGTTTTGACCAATGACGTGATTGATAGAGTTTATGCAATAACCTCATTGGTCGACACTATTCCACTATTCTACTAATCTACATCCATGTCATCCACGGGACTGCGCCCTGATGGAAAGAAAATTTTCAGAAATTTAAGAAAACGGAATATCCATGTCATAAGGTGTGAAGCTGTCATAAATAAAAATACAATTCATTATTTTATTATGGTTTGTCAAAGAGTGAAGTAATCTGCTGATATCTATAGATAGTCAGTCAGCTTATATTATTTTTTCCGTGTGTTCATCCGGTTTGCAAAAGTTTTACGAGCCATTCCAATTTTCGAATTATAGCTTTTAGAGCTCAGCAATTTTAAATCTGAAGTAATTATAAATTTAAGGCTGCGGCTGTCATGGATATACCTACTCGAAGCCTTGAAAGTTTTGCAAGTTTCATTGGACGAGCCACTTTTCGGCCATCTTTATTCTCTTGTATTCTCGTGTAACTTTAGACACTCGGTAAATTTAAATTTTCAATTTTGCACAATTTCCAAGTAGTAGACTTCAAAATTTGAGTACGGGAGCGTTCACATATGACAGCAGGCTTCAGGGGGAAGAGAGGTATATTTTTACAACATTTAAAATCTTATGTCATTTATTAAATATATAAATATTATATTTAAATATATATATGTCGTATGCATTTGGCCGAATATGGCATTAGGTCTAATGCCCAGACAATAGTCCCAATGCCGACAAGGAGATAAAACTACCTGCGTCGACTTTTCTTTCGACTAATTCCCTGAATTCAAGGTGGCACTTAGTCGTCTGCATGCACTCACTTCGTATTTATTGTTGAAGTGGGAGGTGACAGTCGGTAATTAGACACAGGTATCTTTGTCGCCCTTTGTTATATTTATTAGGGGAGTCTGATTTTTGTTTTCAAATTAACAATTTTAACGGAAAATTTAACTATTCAATTTTTGTTCAAAAATTTATAATTTTTATTTTACGGTTAAAAATTGATCCATTTTGTCAAAAATTCTTCTTTCATGTTTTTGAAAATTAATGCTTTTGACCACTAAAATATTATCTGTTGGATAATTTTCATCCTTCTCCCGAACAAAATTATCGGTTGTCGGATAATTGTAGCTTTCATTTGTTTGCTACGGTTTTATCCAACTTCAGATAAATATGTCTGGGATTTACTGTCAATGTATTATAAGGCAATAAAAGTAATTTTATGTACTTTAAAAAGATTCCTCACTTTCTTTACTCTCTTCATTTTTATAATACACTGACCAATAGATATAGCATTTTTCTGATTTCAAGTAAATTTAGCGATATTGATTTAAAATAAAATTCATGTATTTTGTTGAAAATTCATTATTTCGGTAGAAAATTATTCTTATTGGTCGAAAATTCATCTTTTTAATTGAAAAATCAACTAATTGGTTGAAAATTCGTCTATTTCATAGTAAATTCAACTCTTTTGCTCTATTACATTTTTTGTCGAGAATTCATCTTTTTTGTTAAAATTTTAACTACTTGGTGAAGAGGTGATCTGCTTTGTTAAAAACTAGTTTATTTGGTTGAAGATTCATAATGTATTTTAAAAATATTTCTCAATTTTCCACAATTCCTTCATTTTTATAATACATTGACCAAAAGATGTAACATTTTTCTGATTTCAAGTAAATGTATAATAGATATTGATTTAAAATGAAATTCGTCTTATTGCCCAGATTATACTTTGGAAATACGCCGTGAGTGCATGCAGACGACTAAGTGCCACCTTGAATTCAGGGAATTAGACGAAAGAAAGGTCGACGCAGGTAGATTCGTCTCCTTGCCGGCATTAGGACTGTTGCCCGGACATTAGACCTAATGCCATATTCGGCCTAATGCCTACGACATATATATATACTTGACCGGGTGCTTAGTTTATACTTAAAATATTTTTAACATCTCTTTAACATTAAAAAATCATTCTAGATTAATGAAAAAATTTAATTTTTTCGATTAATAGAATAAATTCCTAAATTCTCATAGATTCTCAGAGAATTTCTTTCTCGGTTGTATTCTCGTTCTCTTTATCGTTCTCGAAGTAATATAATTTACTCAGAACTTTACCTTTAGGTAAAGTCTGGCAGAACCAGTCCCATATATCGACCCTGTGGGCTGCCCTGTCCGACTCCTTAGCTTTTGCATGGCACGCATCCGTAAATATATGACTGCAACTTGATGGTGCCAAAAAATTCCGACAGAGAGCGCGGGCGCGCATTGGCCCTGTCTTAACATTATCTCGTATAGTACATTGTACAAATAATTTATAAAATGTTATTTTTCAATAAAAAAATAATGGTCAAATTATAAAATTAGATGCGCGTCAAAGTAAATTAAATAATAAAATAGTGATAATTAAATGAATAATGTAATTGATGGAAAAAAATCACCTCGAAATGTAGTTTGAAAATTAATTGAGATAAGTAATAATAATCATAATAACAAATAATACAGTTAACTTCCTTTTATTCTACAATACGCTTATTCTACAGTCCACCTATTCTACACCCCCTGTACACGCTTATTCTAATTTGCGCAGTTTCGGCACCTCTTGAAAAAGAGGCCCGAAGAGCGGGAAGTATTGAATTGAGTATTTTAGCATGCCCTCATGAGAATGCCCCTTGAGTTGAGAAACTGCGTGGGCCAGCCGTTCTAGAAATGTCAAGTGGATTTATCTGTATTATTATTGATAGTATTTATTGATTTCAAATCGACCGCGGTTTGCGGCACCTGCGCAGTTGAAAAAATTGCTTAGAGCACGCGCAGCGATACAAGGCCGGGGCAGCCAATGAACGTCGCTTTATAAAAACAACCTGCCTACTCGCAGTAAAGGTGGGGCCCCTCCAGCCCTAGAATAATATATACATATATATATATATATAAATATATATA
>JAABKJ010004825.1:0-23836 GCA_011634705.1 Andricus grossulariae
TTAATCTTCCTTGTTTGAACACTTATCTTTTTGACAGTAGGTTCTAATATTTTGTTAAAAATTAAACCTATTTATTTCCAAAATTAACTATTTGGTAGAAAATTAACTTTTTTGTTGAAAATTCATCTATTATTTTGTTAAAAATTCGTCTGTTTTGGTAAAAAATTCAACTATTTAGTTAAAAATTAAACTATTTGAAAAATTAACTACTTGGTAGAAAATGAACTTTTTTGTTGAAAATTCACAGTGTCGGTTGGAAAATTCAACTGTTTTGTGGAAAGTTAATCCTCTTTTTTGAAAATTCATCTTTATGACTGTTTATTCAACTATTTTGTTAAAAATTCGTCTTTTTTCATTTTAACTGGTAGAAAATTCTTTTTTACTGTCAAAAATTAATTTTTTAGACTAAAAATGTATCTATTCCATTTTTAAGGCTTATCTCTCTTAGTTGAAAATGCAAATATTTGGTTGGAAATTTAACTATTTTGGTAGCAAATTAAACTATTTGGTGTGGGGTGGAAAATTTAACTGTTTTGTGAAAAATTCATCTTTTTGGGTAGAAAATTAATCTTCCTTGTTTGAACACTTATCTTTTTGACAGTAGGTTCTAATATTTTGTTAAAAATTAAACCTATTTATTTGAAAAATTAACTATTTGGTGGAAAATGAACTTTTTTCTTGAAAATTTATAGTATCAAGTGGAAAATTCATCTTTTTGGAATGAAAATTCATCCTTTATGGTAGAAAAGTCATCTTTCTTGTTTGAAAATGCACCTCTCTTTCTTTTTGATTCAAAATTTAAATCTTGTTTTCTTGAAATACGAAATGTCAAATCTTCCGCTGAGAATCCATTTCTTTTTTGAGAATTGAACAATACTTGGTTAAAAATTCAACTATTTTTAAAAAGTTTTCTTTGTGATAGTTTATGGATGACTCCTAGGTACTTTGGTGATGGCTGATATAGTTTATTTATTTATAAATAACTTGTTTTTTTTAGTTTTCCTTGCCGACTCCTCAAGGTGGAAAGCACGCGAACAATCCGATTTTGTGTGAAGATCAACCAAGACCAGATCAGCGACCTTCAAGATTAGCTCGAATGAAAAATGACCCACTCAAGGATGAATATATCGCTGGATATTCACCTTTTGTCACTCGTGATGTAAATTCGAGGTCTGCAATGTTGGGAGTTCGAACTGGAGGTGAATTTAAACACTGGATGAAAAGAAATCCAAACGAGTGCAGGAGAAGACGAAAGTAATTTAGATATTACAGGTAATTTAATTGAAGAGTTTAATTTCTCGCGAATTTTCCACACCTATTCCTGTAATTTATTTCCTTTAATTCTTCATTTTCTTCCTTGAAATTATTTTTTCTCGCTTTTCAAAGTAGATTTCCTCCTGTCTGCGGTAAAAAATAATCTGGAGGCACAAAAATGAACTGTATTATTAAGACTTTTTTTATGAAATATAATATCTAGATGAATATTGGATTCTTGTTTGTGCTTAAGTAAATTTTGTACTGGAATACAATAAAACTGTTGTTAGAATTTGGATTACACACCTTAATTTTTTATTTATAGGACCTGTGCAAATTTGATCATTTAACAAATTTAGATAAGGAACTAAATCTTTGATTGTTCAGATCTTTATTTCAATTGCCTAAGCATCGTGTTGTTTAATTATTTCGTCAATTTAATTGCCAGTGAATAAACAAAATTAGAATAAACGTTAACATTGTAGCAGTCGGGTGTTTATAAATTTATTCGCTTTTTATCGTCTTTATTTAAACATGACGTAATCTCTGAGTAGTGTCAGTAAAGATTCATTATGTAAAACTCTTGCGAGAGAAATTTACTAAATTTGTCATCTGAAGTCATTAATCTTTTGTGCAAAATGGGAATAAAAATTTACTTGATACTAATACTGTATTCGATTCTGTCTCAAGGGATTAGGACTTTATCAAATGAGACTGTTGGTAAGTGGATTTTTGTCCTGAAAATGTTATTAATAATAAATAAATAATGTTTTGAATGCGAAATTATTAAATAGTTTAATTTTTGAGGCATTGAAAATAAATTGTTCAGCATCAAAAGCTTAAATTAGAAAATATTGGTTTTTTGTTCCTTAATTTTTAAATTTTCAGTCAGAAACATAAAAAATTTCTAAAATAATTTAAAATGTACAGTATTTAATGCTGTTTTAGAATTATTAAATTTTTTCGGACATTATATTTAAACATGTTTAGTTTTTAACTCCTTTTAGGAATTATTATTAGGAATTAAATGAAGATAAAAAATAAGTATGACTTTTTTCGAAATAACGGTCCCTTTTTTTTGACTAAAAAGATATTTTAATATCAATTTAAAAAAATTACAAATAAATAATTAGAAATAAATTAAAAGAAGTTAAAAAAAATAATTCCCTCTTCCAATGCCGAAACAAATTAAATACCAAAATTCCCTCCATTTTAGTTGAATAAAAATTCTAAAAATAAAAAATGTATCCCTTCCGATTCATAAAATATTTATTTAACAAAAAAAAGTTTTTAATCGTTTCAAATATTTTTTGAACACTGAATATTTAAACAATTTGTATTATGGATATTTAAGTTATTGATTTTTTTTTTAAATTAATAACATTGAACTATTCCAAAAAAATATTTAAAATTGTAGGATTTTCTTATATATACATTAAATATTGAAGACTCTTCAATTGTAAATATTAAAAATGGAAGAATTTTAAATTGCAAATCGTTAAAATTGAAAAAATTTCAATTGCAAATCTTCAATATTGAACTATTAAAAGAAACTTTTATAATTACATACATTTAAAATATAAATCTTGGAAATTTAATTATTTTCAATTCTTTATTTTCGAAATTCGAAATTTTTCGATTTTATCTCTTGAAAACTGCACAACTTTAAATTGCACATCTATTAAAATTGAAGAAATTTTTATTTTGAAAATTTACAATGAAAAATTACGTAATTTTTTATTTCCAAAATCAACCAAATTTAAGAATTTTTATTTATATATCTCTAAAATACAGGATTTTTCAGTTTTAACTTTTCAAAATTGTAGAAGTTTAAATTGTAAACATTTAAAAATAAAGAGTTGTTAATTTTCATATTTACAATTAAAATTTAAAATTCTGTAATTCTGAAAATATAAATTCGAAATTTCTTTAATTTAGGAAATTTAACATTGAAGACATGACTTTTGTTTTCCAAAATCATTAAAATCATCCAAATTTAAGTATTTTGATTTATGCATAATTAAAATTGAATAGTTTTCAATTTTAAAACTTCAAAATAATATAATTTTAAATTGCAAATCGTTCGAATTGGAGAATTTTAATTTGTAAATCTTCAAAATTCAATTATTCCAAAAAAATTTTTTGGAATAATGGAATTGCATTTTTTTCTTCAAATTACATAGCTTTAAAATTAGACTCTTAAAAATTGAATAGTTTGTAATTCTATATTTTCAAAATTCAAGAATTTTCAATTGCAAATCTTCAAAATTGTTTTCGGTAATTTTGATGATTTAAATTCCAAATTTCTTTAATTTGGAAGATTTAGCATTTAAAACTTGACTTTTAATTTCGAAAATCGTCAAAATTTAAGAATTTTTATTTATACATCATTAAAATGAAATATTTTTCAATTTTAAATCTTCGAAATAAAATAATTTTAAACTGCAAATCGTTATAATTGAAAAATTTTTAATTGAAAATCTTCAACTTTTTTTCTTAATTGTACTTTTAAAATATGAATATGAAAAATTGAATATTTTGTAATTCTATATTTTCAAAATACAAGGATTTTAAATTGCAAATCCCGATTTATATTGCAATTAAAATTAAAATTAGATTAATTAAATTAAACTTGAGCGAAAGTCGATGTAACTATGTTAATATTTATTTTATGTTATTATCAATTATACTGTATAGTACTTTAAATTCAAGCATATATTTGAGTTTGATAATTAGACAATAAAAATAACAAAAGAGTGGAATAAGCGCACTATTTTTGTTAGTTATTATTATAAAGAATAATAAAATCAACAAAAATTGACGAATTTTCATCAAAATAGTTAAATCCTCAAATAAAAAATGTCAATTTACAACCAAAAATAGAATAGTTAAATTTTCAGTAAAAAAATTAATGTTCCATTTAAAAAAATCCGAATTTTCAACAAAACACATGAATTTTAAACCAAATATTAGATTAATCAACTATAAGATATCAATTTTAAACGAAAAATCGAATAATTAAATTTTCAGGTAAAAAAATCAATTTTCAAGAAAATAATTAAATTTTGAATCAAACAGTTGAATTCAATAAAAATAGACGAATTTTCATCAAAATAGTTGAATCCTAAAATAAAAAAGATCAATTTTCCACCAAAACTAGAATAGTTCAATTTTCAATTAAAAATTTCATTTTTAACACACAAAAAAAAACGAATTTTCATCAACACACATGAATTTTCAACCATAAAAGATCAATTTTAAATCTAAATTCGAATTGTTAAATTATCATTAAAAAAAAATAAAAAATTTCATCATAATACATGAATTTTTAAATATTAAAGGTCAATTTTAAACCAAAAGTTAAATCTTCAGTTAAAAAAATTAATTTTCAACAAAAAAAAACGAATCTTATATTTGAAAAAAAAAATCAACAAAACAAATTAAATTTTGAACCAAGCAGTTGAATTCAACAAAAATAGAATAGTTTCAAAAAAATAGTTGAATCCTCAAGAAAGATCAAATTTCGACCAAAAATAGAATAGATCAATTTTCAGTTTAAAATTTAATTTTTAACACAAATTAACGAAGTTTCATCAACACATATGAATTTTCGACTGTAAAAGATCAATTTTAAACCAAAAATTGAATAGTTAAATTTTCATTTAAAAAAATTGATTTTCAAGAAATACATGAATATTCAACCATAAAAGATGAATTTAAAACCAAAAATGGAATAGTTAAATTTTCAGTTAAGAAAATTAATCTTATATTTTAAAAAAAAAAAAAAATTTCAACAAAACAATTAAATTTTTAACCAACCAGTTGAATTCAACAAAAATAGTTGAATGCTCAAAAAAGATAAAAGTTCTGCTAAAAATAGAATAGTTCAATTTTCAGTTAAAATTTTAATTTTTAACACAAAACAACGAAGTTTCATCAACACACATGGATTTTCAACTATAAAAGTTCAATTTGAAACCAAAAGTGGAATTGTCAAATTATCATTAAAAAAAATAATTAATTTTCAAGAAAAAATAACAAATTTTCATCATAATACATGGTTGAGCATTAATTTTTTTAACTGAAAATTTAACTATTCCATTTTTGGTTAAAAATTTGTATTTTATATGTAAAAATTCATGTATTTTTAGAAAAATTCATATTTGTTGATGAAAATTCGTTTATTTTTCGGTTGGAAATTAATTTTTTTTCCTGAAAACTTACCTATTCCATTTTTGAATTAAAATTGATCTTTTAACGGTTGAAAATCCAACTATTTAGTTGAAAATTCATGTATTTTGATAAAAACTCTTTTTTTTTGTTGAGAATTAATTTTTTGAATTTTAACTATTCCATTTTTTGATAAAAATTGATATTTTATAGTTGAAAATGCAACCAATGGGTTGAAAATTCATGTATTTATTTAATAATATATATTTATTTGTCCAATAATAACTATTGTTCGTTCTTTTTTTCTACAATTTTCATAAATTGTATTTATTATTGACAATAATATTTTATTACACAAGTATACAATTTATAAATAATTGTAAACAAATTGGTTGAAGTATTAATTTTGGAATCTTGATTACTGTAAATATTTTATCGGTTAACTTGATTTACCATCAACAATTTTTATTTATAGGAAATTTTTATTATGATTAAAAATGTGTGTTAAGGTCACTCGTTGCACTATTTTAATATTTTCAAAAATCAGTTTCATGCAATTTACTTTATATCATATCATTTTTAGCATCAATATGTATTCATTATGTTTTATTAATTAAGAAGTGCATCCACATTATTCAAATTATTGAATACATCTAGATTAAATTGATTTCTTGAAATTAAAATTTCAAATTAATCCGCCATTTTCTCTACTCTACTATTACGCCACTACCGGAAGTGGCAACTTTCTGAAATAACCGGAAGCTTCAATAAGAAAACTTCCCCCACCACGAGAGCCCCTAGACCTGTGTATACGACCGTGCTTATTATCAAGTAATTTAATATAACATTTTTTGATCCAGAATGCTACTGGAGATTAATCCGAAAAAGGGACATAAGCGGGGGAAAAAGAGCAAGCAGCAGAAAGTAGCAGAGGATTCCAGAGTGGAAAAGTTAAAGTCCAACATCATCAGATTTGAATTGAACAGTATCTAAATGACAATGTGATTCATATGATTCGATGTTTTTAATAAAAAGGAAAAAACAACATTGGAAAACTTTTTTAAGTTATTTAAAATCCAAACTCTCCTGGAAATTTGTCCACCTTGCAGTTCAAGGAAATTCTTATCTGAGTGGATAAAAGTCCCAAAATACTTCAATTTTTTCCCACTAAATATTAGGTTGAATTTTCTAATTAGGGTATAAAAATCAAACTTGTGTGGAAATATTTCAGAATTAGAAGTATTGTAAATTTTATTAATAACAGGAAGAGTATCAAAACGGTCAGAATTATTCCCTACTACATAAGGAGAAAAACTGCCTATTTATAGCAAATTATATAAAAAATGCGGTAAATTTTCGAACCACTTGCTTTCAATATTTCCGATTCTATCCTTGGTCATTTTCCCGAAAATAGTGGGGTATCTTAAAACCCTAATGATCGGAAGTTATTCCTAATAGATTGGAAATTTTCCCCGCCAAACAGTGGGAAAAATTTCCAACTAAATATCGGCAATATTTCCGACTCTATCCTTGTTAATTTTTCAGAAAATATTCGGGTATCTTAAAAACCTCAGATCGGAAACTTTCCCTAATAGATTGGAAATTTTTCCACCAAACAGAGAGAAAAAATTGCCAACTAAATATCGGCAATATTTCTATCCTTGGTAATTTTTCCGAAAATAGTCGGGTATCTTAAAACCCTAGGATCTGAAATTTTTCCCAATAGATTGGAAATTTATCCTACCAAAAAGTAGGCAAAATTTCCAATTAAATGTCGGCAATATTTCCGACTCTATCCTTGGAAAAATTTAAGACCCATTTGGGTTTTAAGCTGCCCGACTATTTTCGGAAAAATTTTCCGAAAAAATTTTTACAGTGTAGCTGTTGAGCGAGCAGCGTGAGTATCGCAATGAGAATGCAATCGTCAAGGCCGAATGTGCTTTGAGAACCCTCTTCAAAGTCAAATTGAAAGAAACATGTTTCATTTCACTTTATGATTGTAGTTTATGAGGAGTTTGAATTACAGTTTTTGATTTGTGCGCTCAAACTGGGCGCATTTTCAGGGTCGCTGAGCATGAAAATTAGTCCAAAGTAAAGAGAAAATATTAAAGTCATCATGAAAAATAAAAATTGTACAATATTTTGCAATATCTGAATAAGCAGTACCAGATCGAGGTACAGAAACAAATATAATATACATTAGATATAATAGTGTTGAAAATAATCTAGAAAAGTGCACATTTTGGACAAAAGCGAGTGCGAGGCACGAGATGAATATCCTCTCCAGCGCGAGAACCAACAGTCGCGCGCCATAAGCGCGCTCAAATTTGCGAGCCGTGCGCGTAGCGCGCAATGAGAATGTGCCTGCGCACCGGGCATATTTTTTCTATATTGCTCTGCAAATTTACAAGATTTATTAATTATTTGAACAATTTTCATGAAAAAATGAAGAGTTTTGCTATTTTTCAAAGAATAGGCCCAATTTGTTTCCAAAATCAACAAAGAATGTATTTCCAATAACTACTTTCTACGATTCTTTGCACATTTACAGTAATTATTAATTATTTGAACAGTTGTCATAAACATATTCAGAGTTTGGGTATTTTTCAAGGAATAGACGAAATTTGTTTACGGAGGCACCTCAGAATATCTTACTGATTACTCTTTTCTATTTTGCTTTATAGATTTATAAGAATTATTAATTATTTAAACAATTTCGATTAAGAAATTAAGAGTTTGGCTATTTTCAACGAATAGGCTCAATTTTTGACAGAATTAGGTAAGAATATCTTTCCGATGACTTTTCCCAATAATGCTCTGCAAATATCAAACAATGAATTATTTTTTGAACACTGTTGATAAACAAATTGAGAATTTGACAATTTTTCAACGGATAGGCTCAATTTGTTTACGGAATCAATAAAGATTGTTTTTCAAATAACTCTTTCCTATGTATGATACTTTGAAAATTTACAATAATTATTAATTATTTGAACAAATTTCATAAACAAATTCAGAGCTTGGCTATTTTCAACGAATATGCTAAATTTTTTTAGACAATTAACCAAGAATATCTTTCAGATTACGTTTTTCTATATTACTATGAAAATTTGGTCTGATGACTTTTTTGTGTATGATGCTTTGCAAATTTCCAAGAATGATAAATTATTTAAACGATTTTCATAAAGAAATCAAGAACTTGGCCATTTTTTAACAAATGGGATCAATTAGTTTAGTGAATCCAGATTTCTACGATACTTTGCTAATGTACAATAATTATTGAATATTTTAACAATATTCATAAACATATTCAGAGTTTAGCTGTTTTTCAAGAAATACGCATAATTTGTTTACGGATTATACTAACAATGTCTTTCCGATGACTCTTCTCTATGTTGATTTGTAAATTTTCTAGAATTGTCAATTATTTAAACAATGTTCAGAAACAAATTCAGAGTGTAGCTATTTTCCAACGAAAAGGCTACATTTTTTACAGAATTAACTAAGAATATCTTTCTCATGACTATTTTCTGTGATACTTTGTGAATTCTCAAGTATTATTAATTATTTAAACAATTTTTATAAAGAAATTGAGAGTTTAGCTGTTTTGAAACTGGTAGGCTCAGTTTGTTTACTGAAACAAGAAAGTACGTATTTCCAATAAGAGTTACCTACATTACTTTGCACATTTGCAATAATTTTAAATCATTTTAACAATTTTCATAAACATGTTCAGAGTTTGGGTATTTTTCAAGGGATAGACACAATTTGTTTACGGAGTCAACTAACAATGTCGTTCTGATGACTCTAATCTATGTTGCTTTGTCAATTTACAAGAGTTATTATTTATTTATACAATTTACATAAACAAATTCAGAGTTTGGTTATTTATCAACGAATAGGCTACATTTTTTTTACAGAATTAACTAAGAATATCTTTCCGATAACTTCTTTCTATTACGCTTTTTAAATTTCCCAAATTTATTAATTGTTTAAACTATTTTCATGAGCAAATTAAGAGTTTGATAAGTTTTCGAAGAAACCCTTCCGTCAAACTTCCTGCTCTACATTAGTTAAAACGCCGCGAATACACAACCTGGTCCTATACGTCGCAGATGGCCATCCATACGAGTGCTATACGCGCTTGAAATGGCTTGACATCTGCACTGTTCTTGAATCGAGATCATTTACTGTGTATTTGTATGGAAATTTGTACGCACCGATATTTTAGAAGTTTTTTTCCAAATTTTCATGAAAATGTTTAGAGTTCCACAATTATTTATTCTGGATCGTGAGAGGGTATCCATGCGAAGCCGTGTACAAATCAAAAGTATTAAAGTAAAAATTAATTTCATGATATTTTATTGAACTTAATTTCCAAAGAAAATAATCACATGGAAAGAAATTGGTCGCGCGCGGAGCGCGCGCATGAGGCTCTAGTTTCAAATTAAAACTAGTCATGTCAGGCACCTTCCCTAGACTTTCGTAGGTATCCCCATCCCTACAATAATATTACATACCTCCAAAAAAACCCCTCTAGTACATTTAACGCATCGAGTTTTAACTGCTTTTAACAAAAGCATACAATACAGCCTCAAAAACCCACCCCTGGTACACTTAACGAACCCAGTCGCAATTGCCTTCAATTAAAGCAGGCAAAAAATATTCAAATTAGAAATAGTCAACCCAGACACCTTTCCAAGACTACCAGATATCGCCATATCTACAATAATATTACGCAGCCTCAAAAAACCACACCTAGTACATTTAACGAAACCAGCCATAGCTTCCTTCAACTAAAAGTGTCAACAAATCACGAATAACCACCCCACATACTTTCCCAAGAGTTTATTAAGTATCCCGATCCCTGCAATAATATTTAACAACCCAAAAAAACCCACCCCTAGGATATTTAACAAACCCCGTCTCAGAGAAGGCAAGTATTACCATCATCCATGCACTCTTACGAGCCACAATGCGCGCGAACGAACATTGCAGAAAGAAAGATATGCATGAATTCAGATAGCTTTGGAACCTATAACAAAGATATTTTGGTCGAGCCAGGAGACGGGCGAACCAATCTCAAAGAAAGCTTTTGATTTAATTGTTACAAACCTAGCTACTATTATTCCCTAATGTTAAATTAAATTCAAAAATATTAGCATCCTCGCTTCTGAAGAAACACAAAACTCACTAATGCACAAAACAAATTTAATCCCTTGGTTGTGAAGAATAAGTTAAAGCACTATATACGATGACATTTTAACACTAAACTTGCTTTAAATCTACTACGAGCACTCTCCTCTGGAGCGCAAACCGAAAAGTGACCTCGTCAAATCGAGCATCGAGATCTGAGTGACGAACGAAGTGGGACCCGTCTCCCAGTCAACTAGCTCTGCGTGCGGATTGAGCGTGCTATGCCACTATTGGTTGCAAGTCCCCACTCTGCTCGATGGAGAGGGGTCCTTCTACTGCTTGCCTTGTGCGATGTTCGCAGCGAGAAATTACTTTCTAACGGGCCTGGCGAAAGTTTATGTATTTAAAATTTGCATATAATATCTCAATGTATTTACATGGTTGAATTGATCAACATTTTCGAGGGCCCATTACATCAAAAGGTTTCTCGAGAAAATATTTTGAAATTTTCTTCGGTAGTGTTACACGTTGGTGTTTACAAAAACGAATGCTATGCTCTGAATATTTTAAGAACTTGTGAATCGTAATCTGTTCAGGGGGAGAGCAGGGAGGTTCTTTAAGGGATTTCATAAGGTTGTTAAATAGGGAAACGATTTTTTTTCGGAAATTGAAATTCCCTTAAAATGGAAGATTTTGGAGGTTGCGCAGGTTTTTATTTTTTTCTGGGAGGGGTTCGGTTATTGGAACCCTGAGGATGGTTTTCGCGTTAGGAAAGATTTTTTTCTTGGCCTCTATTTCCTCCGGCGTCGGACCTAGTACATTATAGGTGGTGTAGGATTTTTTTGAAGGGTCTTGGTCCATTTTGATGCAAACGTCCCATTTCTCAATATCAAAATCGATTTGAGTGCCCTTTGAATTTAATATCATAGTCTTTCCCTTGTCCGTCTTGGAAGAGGAGGCCATATTGATGAGAGGCAACAATTTATAAAAAAATTTGAATAATAAAAAAAAATAATGAAAGGTGACACATGTGACACTCGGACGGACATCCCTAGACCGACGCATGCGATATGCAACCTACAACGTGGGTATGAAGTGCCTTGATGCATTGGAATAAACTAAGGCAATTTAGACATGATCTACCAGTTCTCTTATCGGACGGACGCATGAGTATAATACATGCAATGATGACACGCAAGTGATTTCATCAGAGCCAGTTGCTCGCAGGAGGTATCTCCAATGGGAGATCAAGCATGCAACCTCTTTACTTTTCATCTCTAATTCTTAAAACATAAAACGTATGTTTTCTTGTACATGTAGTAGGTAGATCAGTAAGTCTACGTATTAGTAGATATCGTTTTTTTGTACTTTTAAGTTTTCCTCATGTGTATTATCTTTGTATGGGGTGTTACTATAGAATTTAGATCATTTTTGTTGTATATATGTATATGTCTACGTTCAGCAGCTCTCCATAGGCTCCTTGCCCGTCATAAAACAAAAACTATGTATATGTCTAACGCTTATTTGAATATCAGCAAATAACATGGAAGGGAATTTTAAGCATCCTCCCCATTTTAATATAAGCATTCGGGAATTCAACGCCCAAGATCCTCCTGATGAATTAGGAACTAAGGGTAGCCAGAGAGTATCACAACAAAATTTAAACGCGATATTGCCATTTGAAATTGAATCTAATTTTGATATAAACTCCCATCATAATCCATGCGATGATACCGAATCCGATATAGAGGATGGTTTAGATGTGCAGGGTTGGGAAGACTTAGCCAGAGAATTAAATTCAGTAAAAAGGACCTTAGATAAAGTAATTGAGAAACAGGCACGCGTTGTTGCCACAGTAGAACAAAATAAAACAAAATTAGCTAGGCTTGATCCAGGCGTGAATAATTTACAAAAGGTTGTGGAAAGCAGAGTTGAGAGAAAGTTAGCCACAAGCATTCAAAATCAAACTGAACAGTGTGAATTCTTGTCGCGGTTGAATGAGGATCATGTTATAGACGTGGATAGATGCGTTGGTCATTTACAGCGTGAAACTGAGGAAATTCACTTAACAAATGGGAACCTGATAGTCCATAAAATTTCGTACAAAAGGCGTCTAAGAGACTTAGAGAAAAATAATTCTCACTTGGAGGGTACTTTAGAACGAAAGGTGATCCCGCGTGGAAAGATGCCATGGTTGAAAAACCTTCCCGCTCCTAAATTTTCGGGCGATGGTAAGGAAAGGCCAATGCAGTTCCTAAGGGATTTCGAAGTTTACGTCAATGCGGTTGACGTTAGTAAAACGCAGCAGCATTACGTGATTTTGGCTTCCTTGGAAGGCATGACCAAAGATTGGTGGAATCTCATGTCTTCAGACAGAGATAACATCGATTCCTCTAAAGCCAAATTTACCCGTAAATTTTGGAACGAGAACGTACAACACCAAATCAGCAGGAAATTGGAATTTGGATGGTATAATCCGCGGAGTGAAATCTCTCGGGCGAGTTATGCTATCCAAATAAAAACGAATGCAAGGGATTTAATGCCACCACCTTCAAATTCTGAGATTATGTATAAATTGTCTAGACACTTCACCGAAGACATTAAAACGGCTATATTGGTTAGAGGCATTAAGGAATTTGAGGCTTTAGTTGAACTTCTTGGAATATTTGACTTAAGTCAACCAATTAATTTTGAAAATTTTAAGGATTCTCAATTTCCGTACAATCAAGAGCCTCATCAGCATTCATGTGATTATGGTAGTTAACATCCAAATTTAGGTCACAATAATAGTCCGGGAAAATATAACTAGGGATGGCTGAAACGCGGCAATGAGCGCCAACAATATGGTAACAATCCTAATAACTATCAAACTCGTAACCGCAACCCAAATTATAATAAGTACAACCGGGGTAGAATAACCCAGACCACAACCCTTCTCAACATTATGTCAGAATGGAACTAGCCTCTCTCAAAATAACCCAGCAAGCAAAACCCCTAATCAAAGCGTACGACCCCCCAGCCAAGGCAATTATCTGCCAAATGCTCAAACAGCCAATCTCCAACCCAACCTTCCTAAACCTTCCACTAGCTAATCTTAGAACTCGTTTTATCCTAGCCGAGCGGGAAACCCCTAAGCCTCGAGTTTGAAATTAATGTCAAACCTGACCAAGTTATAGTTTCAAACTCGAGGCCACATAATGAAAATGTTATATAATTTCAAAACATGCGAAAAATTGCCAATTGTAGGCATTTCTATCATAGGTGCCACAGGTTCTAGACCTGTACGAATTCAATTGCAATTACATGCGAATTTTTCTCTGGGCGAATGGAAAGGCCAGTTTGTATTTATAGTTTTGCCAACATTAAACAAAGATTGTATATTAGGCGTAGATATTTTAAAGAGGTTTAAATCAAAAATTGACTTTGCGGACAATACAATAATGTTGAAAGATGCAAATGGTACTATAAAAGTCTGTTTAATTGAGGATGAGCCGAAAAATATGAGAGTAATTGTAGATCCTGACTATACTAATGAAATCTGTCGTATTCAGGAAGTGATTGAAAATTGGATGAACGAAGAAAATTTTGCTGATTTTATGGGAGAAAATTAAATGTAAATACTATTGAACCTGAGAAAATTAAAAGTATATCGGAAGAAATAATTATGACAAAGATAGAAACAATCGATACACTTGACGCGTAGGCAAGGAAATAGTTAACTTAATAAAAACAGGAGAAATTTGGCTTTCAAACAGCGCATACATCAATACTCTAGTTACAGTCTCGGCGCGGTCTTATACCAAGTGGATCCGAAAGAAGGAAACCAACCAATAGCATACGCTAGTAGAACCCTAAAGGGGCCCGAAATCAATTACTTTACTACTGTGAAGGAATTACTAGCCATAATCGGGGCGTTGATGAAATTTCGTTCATTCTTTTATGGTACTGGGGTCACAATCAAAACTGATCATCGCGCGCTCATCTTTCTGCAAACTTGCAAGCTTATAGGCTCCAAACTAACACGCTGGATTCTAGCTATCCAAGACTACGCTTTTAACATCGAATACTACGGGGGTAAATTTATCTAGGCAGCTGATGCTTAGAGCAGAATTCCTTACAACTCCGATGATGAGATTTCAGATGTAAGCCAAGGACGAGTTTTTCTGTGCCACTTAGCCACTGATCCTGCCCTACAACAAAAGCTTCACGACGCGCGTAAAAAAGGATTAAAAAGATACGAGGGCTCTTTGATAAGTCAGTGACTTTTTGCATTATTTTGCGCAGTAACTTTAAATGCACCACTGATCCCATCAACGCCATCTATGAATAGACTACTGTTAAATTTTGGGCAAGCTGGGTCATTTATTTTGTGTTTGATAGCCATTGAAAGGATAGAACCTTGTGAATGTTAACGAAAATGGAGAAAAGTGAATTTCGTGTGCTGATTAAGCATTATTTTTTGCGTAAAAAACCATCACTGAAACCAAGGAAAGGCTTGATAAATACTATGGGATCTCTACACCATCAATTTGAATAGTTGAAAAGTGGTTTACTGAGTTCCGCTGTTGTCGTACCAGCACAAGTGACGCCGAACGTTCAGGTCGCCCAAAAGAGGTCATCACGTCATAAATCGTCGATAAAATCGATGGAATGATATTGGACGATAGAATGAAAGTGCGTGAGTTAGCTGAGGCTCTAGGTATCTCAACTGAGCGAGTACATTACATTTTACATGAATATTTTGACATGAAAAAGCTATCCGCGAGATAGGTGCCGCGATTGCTCACATTCGACCATAAGCGCAACCGCGTGCCCACTTCAAAGGAGTGTTTGGCGATGTTCAGCTGCAATCCGAACGAATTTTTGCGTCATTTCCTAACCGTGGACGAAACATGGATCCACCACAACACATCAGAGACCAAGGAACAATAAAAAAAGTGGGTTTCTCCGGGTGAACGTGCAATAGAGAAGGCCATAGTGGGTCTGTCGGCCAACAAGGTCATGGCCACAGTTTTTTCGGATGCACGCGGTATCTTTCACATCGATTACCTTCAGAAGGGTAAAACGATCAACGGCGAATATTATTCAGAGTTTTTGTAAATATTTGATATTGATTTGAAGCAAAAACGACCGCATTTGTAGAAGAAAAAAGTGCTGTGCCATCAGGATAATTTAATGGTGCAAACGTGTGTAGTCACGATGGCAAAAATCCATGAATTGGGCTGCGAACGGCTACCTTGTCCAGCATATTCTCCAGATTTAGCCCCCTGCGACTATTTGCTGTTTCCAAACCTGAAGAAATGGCCGGGCGGTAATAAATTTGAATCGAATGAAGAGGTCATCACCAAAACAAACGCCTATTTTGAGGGCCTTGAGAAAACCTATTATTTGGAAGAAGTACAAAAATTGGAAAAACGCTGGACTAAACGTATCGAGCGAAAAGGAGATTATGTTGAGAAGTAAAACGCTCATTTGCCGGAATAAAATCTTTTAGTCGAAAAGTCACTGACTTATCAAACAGCCCTCGTATTTCACCTTGTTCATATCGAAGAACATGTCAACGATTCTGGTTACTAATAACCAAAATTTATATAAGCAAGTAATACATTGAAATAATTGTAGTAATACATGTTAAAGTAAAACTATTTTTTTAAACTATTTTCAAAATATTAGTATTAATATCAGTAACAGGAATCTTGAATTGGAAACACCCCAGACCATTTAGATAAACGTGCAGAGTAGGTTTCATCAACCATGGGTTTTAAACTATAGGGATTTCTGAAAAAACTATTTCTTTCTTGCAAGAAATTTCACACGGATAGCTTCAACCAATGGTTAATGAAATATGCTTGCCTATCCCAATTTTCTTTTTGAATATTTTTTGGGGATGCCCCGCGATCATTTTAAGCCGTATATTGCAAAAATCGTTTGACCCCTTTTTAAAAAATCTTATTTTTTGTTGGGTTATTGAGTATATATTTTTTGGAATCATTATAAATTAAAGTTTATTGGCATAAATTCTTTGGTTGGGCATCCAAGAAAAGCATATAATGATTGAGCAATAACGTGTAACATTTAGAAGGCTTTGAAACTTTTTTAAACAGGTGCAAAAAGTTCGTTTTTTCTTAATTATTACTTCTCAGTACATCGCACACCTAAATAGAATAATAATTGATGTGCCCTGAATTCCCTGCAGAACTAAATAATAATAATGTTTTATATAGAACAGTTCAGGAGTTATGGCTTCCAGAAGTGATATTTTATTGAAAATCGGCCTAAAAAAATCTTCTATTAGTTTCCGTCACATATCTCATGTTCTGTGCATTTTATACGAAAGATGCATTCATATCAATAGAACCAGACCTAATTTTTTGAGGATATACAAAAAATAATGCCCTAGCTCTAAAAGTCTATAGTTATGGTGTCCTGAAAATCAACCTTTTTATTGCATTTTATTGGACTTTAAGTTTTTCGGAAATAACTTGCGTCTTTTTCATTCCACGTAAAGAATGTTCTTATAAGAATGAAAGTCCGACAAATTTCGAGCGAAACTACAAAATGTTGAATGTCTTATCTCTAATGTTTCGCGAAACATTGCTGGAAAATTTATGTATTTGCATTTTTGTAAGAACTTTTTTGATGCGGAATGGAAAAGACACAAGTTATTTCCGGAAAACTTAATGTCTAATAAAATTGAAGAAAAAGGGGTGATTTTCGGAACACAATAACTTTAGAATTATCAGTGCTAGAGTATTGTCTTTTTTAAAGATTTTAAAGCCCTCATCTGAACGTTATATGGTGTTTAATCATTCGATGTTTTTTTTATACCAAAATAAAACGTTTATACAATAAAACGTTAAGTCTCCAATAATTTCAACGAAAATATACTTAATAACATCACCAAAAAAATGCTTAATTAAGATTTTTTGGAAAGGCACTGAATATTATTACGGAATTTTTTGTAAAAGTAACCGTTCACGTATAGCACTAGGGCTATTTTTGCGAAATTTCCCATAACTTTAGCCCTGAACGAGTTGGAGAACTTGGTCTCACGGAAAATACCGTAACAGGAGACAGATTGTTCTTGAAAATTTGCCCAACGTTTTGTTTCATTTGAATCTTAAAATGCTCGGGAGATATCGCGAAAACATGTTCAGAAAGAAACTGTGACAGGTAAGCATTTTTTAGTCAAAGTTTGTTTGAGCTAACCGTGGTAGGTATAATTGTTGACATCAAAAATGCAAAGCAGGAATTTTGAAGCTCAACTTGCATAAGTTTTGAAAAATTTTCTTTGAAGGAAAGTATTAATTCATTTTCATCATTTCGAAAAACTATTATTTTATAAAACTACTTGTTCAGCAAAATTAAGTTCAAATAATAAATATTGCATTAAAAATAGCTGTATTTTGGAATAGAGGGATTTGCAGAACAAAGTTCAAATCACCTCAAAATATACAGTATGAAGTACATATAAACTTTACTAGATGACAAAATTTTCTGATCTTATTTTTAGAAATTCTATTTTGAACAGTACCGTTTTTACAATTTTTTTAGAACATCATGGAATTAAAGTAAATATTCAAAACCATAAAACTCGTATTCCTTGATTTTAAAATAATGGAATCGGACCTTGAATAATTTTTTTTATCCGTGAAATCGATGAAAAATTTGAGAATTGAAAAAAAATATTAGACATTTTTTATTTGGTATGTATTCTCGTCATCCTTGACGAAATTTTCACAAAATCATAAATATTATAAGTAATTTAATAAATAAATGAGCGAATGGTATTATTTCCTTTACGAGAAATTTAAAAATAAGAACGTAATAATTTCCCGGTGAACATTTCTTGCATAGAAACCATTTGGCAATTTATCGTTTTTTTAATGAGAAATAAGTTTCGTGACATAAATATTTGTCTTTTCTGAGTTCAGCGTCGAATCCATCGCAGATAATTTTATAAGTAAGCAGCATGTTTATTTTTGGACAAAGTTACGTAAAAAAAATTGAGTGAGGAAACAAGTGGAGTGCTTGCACTACGTGACTCGATATTTTAATGTACTTTGGCAGAACAGCATGCCGAAAATAAAAATTACCTGTTGATCACAACAATGCTGAAGTCGATTTGTCGAAACAACTATCGATAATAACCCTGTAAACGGGCGTTGGACCACTTCTTACTCGACAAATTTCTTTTCGCCATTGCCTTCAGCCATCAGTGACGTAAAGCAGTTGCTTCGTTCCAGAGTTTCTTTTTCTTTCTCTGAATTCAAGTATTCTGAATGTGGCGATTATTAATATTCTATACAATGTTAAAATCAATAATTTAACAGAAAATATGAGTGAAAGTTACCGAAGCTGGAGTTCACAGTTATTTACATTCCATAATGCAATTACTCGAAATTCAAGAATCTCCTCATTCTTCAATCATTTTAATCGCAATGTCAAGAGAGATTGATTTTGCAACATATATCGAAAAATAAATATAAAATCATATCATCAGCATTCAACAACATCCGGGGATTGACACCATTTCTAGATCTCTGTAAAATAAATGAAAAAAATTAGCTTCCCGTAGTGAGTGCACTTCTGGGTTACTCCGAGGTAATTATCGGTTGTCATTTATGAGATAAATATGAGTATTTATCGCTAATATCATCATGAAGCTAACATTAATTTCAGAACACCAAATATAAATGAAGAGGAATGCAAAATCTTTATGAAATTTATGAAATATATCTACTTCCCCACATTTGATTATAGAAATGTCACGTCGAAATAGTAAATTAAAGTGGAGGTACTCAGAAAACATGATTTAACTTCATTTCCGTGTAATTTGACGTTAGATAATTTTGCATTTATGAAGTTAATGCGCCAATCGTGGAACCTTTTTTGATTCTGAAAATCACTGCTGTTTACCTACAATCCACTAAACAATGTACTGCAAAATTATATGTTCTAGAAATTACATGTTTCAATTGTTTCGTGCTCTTAACTATAACAGTACGACGGTACCCAGGAATGATTGTATGATTATATGGATTATGGTTCTTATTTTCACATTGATTTTCGGCTTGCCGACAGTCGTCTAACTTTGAGAAAGCTCAGTCAACACTAAGGCGATTATCGCTGTCTGGTATTTTTCTTATATACTTTTCCTTATCTTTCATGCAAAGATCTCTTCCTAATTCATAAAACTCTACTAAAGCCCGTATCGTGAGAACGCAGTATGTACTTTGTTGCACGAATTCAAGCGGGCTAGAGATGTTAATAAAGTTAATCTCATATTCTGGATCCATTAAACACCATCCCCGCTTTTAATCCGCCACACCCTACTCTCACCTTCTTTCTCTCTTACGCTCCTTTCTAAGCTGATGGTCTTCGTCACTTTCTCAGGAGTGTCTACTTCTCTGAACGTGCTTCCCTTTCTCGCTCCCTCAGTTTAAGGCTACAGGCTACATACAAGGTGTCTTTTCAGTCTTTAATTACTGCATCTTGATAAAGCAATTGCTTCAGGGGAATGTAGTAACAATTTTGCTAATCTCTCTAATGCTATATGACACGGTTTCTAATGAAGAATTTAATTGTCAGTCAAGTAAACAATGAAAATTAACGATGCCATTAACGACAAACTGGAGGGAAAAGTAGATTACAATTATAGAAATGAAATTAATTACAAGTGAATGCCGCACGTTTCAATGGAAAGAAAACAATCGACTTGATTCATCAATAGTTGAACTCAAACTAAACTTGAAAAGCAGTAGAAAAAACATTTTACTTACATAGATTAAAGCAATATGGACACGAAAATGCAAGAACAGGGAATAATGCATATCTCATGAAAAACAAAATTTGCATTATGAAAAAAATGATGAAAACAGCAGCCATTGAATCAAAATCCATTATTAGCGTTCGGCGACTAGCCTGTACAATTTTCAATGACAATTCTTAGCTACTTTCAACAATAACCTCCAAAATTTGTCAATAAAATCCTCCAGTATCGGGCAATGCTCAATTTGAGCAACTATCGATGACAACCCTTAGTGACGTTCAATAATAGCTCCCAGAATGTTACAAATCAATTCCCCTTCTCAAAGAAAATCCTCCATAACTTGACAATAAAATCACCTCAAAAATCCAGAGCCTGTACAAAAAACAGCAACGGTTAGTACGTGTAACACCTACTAACAACGATCAATGACAATTTCAACCAACTATCATCTAAAATCCTTAGTAATGTCAATAACATTTTTTAGTATATTAAATAGTAACCCTTCAAAGACTCTCAAACTCTTCAAAGACTCTCAATGTAAAAAATGAAATTTGTTATTAACCCTCAGAGGCCACACCTCTCTCCAGTAACGTGAAGGCCGTACGGGTGCAAATCTGGTTTTCACGATTTTAATTGTTTATATTCTTTTAATTTTAATTTAAATAACAATAAAAGTATATGATTTCGGGGTGAAATTTGCGAATTTAAATATTTTATTACCAAAACCGTTCAATTGAATTATCACATAAAATATAGCAATTATTAAATAAACTTTTTGGAAAATTCGTTTTTTACGCAAAAAATTGTATTTTTTTATTTAATACAGATATATCAATGAAACTTTGGGGAAATGAAGAAAAATACTTTTATTTCAATGAAAAAAAAAATGTTTTTTTCGATAAATTATATTTGAACTATTTTTAACAGGTGCTTGAAAAAAGGATAATTTTAAAAAGGTAAAAAATCATGTCCAGTACAAAAAATGTATTTATTTAAAAAATGTAGTACATAATACATCCATTAATGATATAAATTAAATATATCCATATGCATACTTACATATGCCGCGAGTCGGCTGCTTTGTTGTTGAGGCCCACTGACAGGTTAGGATCTACTATACACCACGGAACCTCATTTGTGACGCCGAGGCCAAACGGGTGCAAATCTGGTCTAAGGTAAGTTTTCGGCGTTTTCAGCAGAGAAGCTGTGGAGCGACTGACGCTAAGCTGTTGCTGTACGGTTACGCCGAAGTATAGACATAATTATCGTACAAGATAATACCTCTGCAGTGCGTACCCTGGGAGGGAGGAATATTTGAAATTTTCGGTCTGCCCGATTTGCACCCGTATGGCCTCTGAAGTTTGAAGTCCCTACCCATTGTTAATGATATCTCTTACAAACGTTGCATAAAATATCCTCTAGCAATCAATAACATCCAAAAGTAACGTTTAATAATAATCTTTGGAAAATGTCAATAACTTTACCCAGTAGTGGTAAGTAATAGCCCCTAGATGCAAGGTCGATAAAAAACTCTCAGCAATGGTGAAAGTAATCACTGAAAATCCCAGCGACTGTCAGCTATAACTTTTAGAAACGTTTAATATCAACTCCTAATATGTTCAAAGACAATCCTTAATGACGCACAGTGAGTGTTCAACCTAAAAGTGCTTGAACTCTATTTTGCTTGGCATAAAGCACCTTTGTGATAAGTTATCAGTAGTTCAAAAGCAAATTTAAACTTTTAGGGAGACTGGTTTTTATTTGTTAAATTAAATTTTTTTGTAAAAACATAATTGAATTTAACATATTTCAAGAAAGGTTCAATTCTGTTTTTCATTGAATATTAAAAACGTTTATGTTTATCGTAAAGCAACAAGCAATAAAGAAAAGTGGCGTGAAAAAATGCTTTAGTACATTAATGACAAAAACACATTTTTGCTATACAAGAACCACCACAAAACACATAGTTTTCAATTTTTCCAATTATTTTATATTACTTTTCTACTCAGTTTCTAATACTCCATACTTTATTTTTGTTTTGTGTATAAAATACTTCAAGATCATTTGAAAGAGTATTCTGTAAAGTAAATTCGAGTGCAAGAACTTTCAGGTCGAAAATGATCAAGTGTCACCGTTAACGCTGAATAACAACATTTAACAAATGTTAAAAACAACCCCTAGAAGTAGTCAATAAGAACCCCTAGGAACAGTTAATCACAACACTTAGCAGCTGTTAATAACAAACCCCAGAAGTAATAAGAATTACAAAGATTGGCAAAACTCACCTTTAGCAACGTTAAATGACAACTGATAATATGTTCCATAAAAATCTTTAGTATCGGTCAATGACAAGCTTTAGCAACTGTTAAGAAACAACCCCTACAAATGG
Organism: Andricus grossulariae; assembly: GCA_011634705.1. NCBI lineage: Eukaryota > Metazoa > Arthropoda > Insecta > Hymenoptera > Cynipidae > Andricus > Andricus grossulariae. The sequence continues at coordinate 22,722 of JAABKJ010004825.1, forward strand.
TCAATAAGTACCAGTAATCTCAGTGACAGTCAAGGACAACCTTTATCAAAGTTTAATTACAATTCCATATATTATCGATAATAATCCATATTGAACAACTAGAGTCTGTCTCTAAATTCCCAGAAACGACCAGTAACAACCATGAGCTACTTTTCATAATAACCCCTAGTACTAGTCAGTTGGGAACCATCGATCTTAGTCTATGGTTAACGACAGAACTAAAAGCCGTTCAAAAATAATAATAACCCCTCCAAGAACATTTTACATTTATCGGTACTTTTAAATTTCTCAAATTAATAATACTCATTTTTTTCTAATTATGACTCAAACTTAAAATCACTCTCATATTCAAACTATACTCCATCAAAATGTATGATAATATATGCACATGCGGTTCTAGTTCGAATTACTATAAAGAGAAACAGCAAAAAGAAACTAACTCATGGTAACACATTATTGGATTGTATAACGAAATTGTGAATTTCCTAAGTACCAACTATCCGCCCACAATACCATTGGAGAATTCGACAGTAATAACGTTCCCTAGATTGTAGTGGAAAGCTATTCCATTATCTGTATTGCATTTAGGTATTAATTTTGTATCTGGAAACATTATACATCCTTTTAGTGGATATTCTTACCTTAACATTTTTCAAATAGTTATGAATAGATTAGGTACAGGAAGTAGATTAGATTAGATGAAATTAGTTACAGGAAGTGGCAAACACGAATCTGATGTTTCTCTTGATTGAATGTTTGTATTTGGAGAACGTCACTATACCATCCTGCCAGACAGCATATCTGATTTGATTGGAAGGACAATGTTAGAAGATGCAACCAATAAGTCGAAAATCATTCTGACAAATGAATGAGCAAATTTGCGAAACAAAATATCCAATACTAGTTTAAAAGGCGAAAATTAGTACAGACATTTTTTAATTATCTAAGAATTATAGCGTGATTTATGAGCTATTTTCAAGTATAGAATTTTTATTTTTCGTTCTTTTGCCGGTTGTCTTTAGTGAATAAACAACACTCTTAGGGCCGATTCCACCATCTCTGATTAAATCCATGGTTAACTAATCATGATTATCTTTTAATCATCGGTTTAATCA
>JAABKJ010004826.1:0-10836 GCA_011634705.1 Andricus grossulariae
TGAGATACAGAAATAAATATGATATACATTTGATATAATAGTGTTGAACATAATGTAGAAAAGTTCAGATTTTGGAAGAAATCGAGTGCGAAGCACGAGATACGTGATGAGAACGTGTTCGTTGAAGCCAGAGGAGCTTTAACAAAAGGGAAGTCACAATCACCAATTACAGTTGTCGGTGATTTGACATTTAATTTTAAAAGGTGTGGGGGAAATGCAAAGACCGAGTGCGTAGCGCGAGGTAAACAGATCATCGAGCGCGTAGCGCGAGATAAATATATTATCGAGCGCGATATAAATAAATATATATAAAAATAAATAAATATAATAAAATATAATAAAAAAATATAATATAAAAATAAATAAAGCGCGAATATATAAGTATAGTATGTGCACACTATTATACATAAAACATGTAGTAAAAAAGTTCTCACAAACATTTCTGTCAAACAATTTGTGTAATCCAAATAGTGCTACAAAAATCTCTATGGAGGACCCAGTTTTTGTTTGACATAAAATTTTATTGGAACTTTTTTACTAAATATGTATATCACCGTACATATAATTAAAAATTAGATAAAAAGAATGACGAGAAATAAAAATTTGAACTGTCAAAATAAGGATTCGATCAGTTTTTTCATCTCTTACTTAAAATATTCTGGCAAAATCAGCGAATTGAATGTATTTTTACAATAATATTTATAAATTTTTTTATATTTTTTATATACCAAAATCATGCGAGTGATTTTTTTAAAGCATTGTCCAATTTCCTCACAATTTTATAAATAAAAGCTTCTGAATTATTAAAAAAAGAAAAACAATTTTTCTAATATCACCAAATGGTTACGATAGTCTCTAAAAGGATAATAATCTATTACAGTCGAACCTGGATTTAGCGCCGGTTTTGGGGCTGACCTTGACATTAAATCGAGGGAGTCGAAACTATTTTGTCTCTCTCCTGTTTTATCTCTCTCCTTTTTCTCTCTCTGTTTTGTTACGCCTGAGGGCACACCGCACATCCCCCCGCACACGCTACTCACGTATCCCCACGGCGCGGCGTCAATTCTCGGAAGGGCAAAATCCAGGGGAGCTAAATCCAGGTTTCACTGTAATTGGACTGAACTCAAAATTAATCAATAGTTTATCATTTCCCTGCCAGTCCTGACACCTCCGACCAATCGCAAACACGAGTATACCGACAACGATAGTTTCAGGATAGTTTCTTGACATTAATCAAAAATGGCGCCACGTACTTTTAAATAATTGAATCGGACGCAGTTTTTAAAATTTCGAACGCTCGATAATTTAGCGAATCAGTTGAAAAAAAAGGCTATGCAACTTTGGGATGGTATGTATGATGTATGTGGTCAGCAAGCGTCAGCACTTCCCTAATCGCCGTTTTTTCCCCGACCCGTACCATTTCTCTTTCCTCTTTCCTCTTTTTTTTTCATTTTTTTTTACCAGTTTCTCTACCTCTCTAGAGTCAAGTGTACACGCTTCAGAACCTCTTTCAGCTCAAAATTAATTTTTATTTTGTTATTCCCTCTGGTTGTCGCAGAGTTCCCAGAGGGGAGAGTGCCCACGTGTTGATGGGAGGACAACGGCTCCTCCAATTAAATCGCATTTGCCGTTCCCCAGTTAAATTAAACCTCACCTCGACAGACCCACCGGGGCAAAGGTGTCCACGAGAAATTCATTAAAGCTAATATCTCCTCCAAGGAAAATAGAAGCGATCTCGGATTTAATTCCAAGCACGGCTACAGTCTGGAACTTCTAAGTATTGTGCAAGAACCTCACCTGAAACAGAAAAGAGGAAAAACTGTTTAGAATAACAATAAAATCGGGAAAAAATAAAAATAAATTATTCCGTAATCAAGAATTCAGCCTAATCATTCAGGGTGTACAGCCTTTTTGCAACAAAAAAATTCCAGGACAAAAAAATTAATTTTTCAAGGTACCTTTTTTGCAGTAAAAAGGTAATTTTTAAGAAACATGCCGTCAAAAATATTTCGAACTTTCTCATTTTTTAAGTTTTAACAAAAAAATTTTACAAATTATAATTGGTTGAAATTTGACTGAGTTATCTATTTTTAAGCTAATTCAAATTTAATTTACAATCAAATAATTACATCTTTAACCAAATTTTCGAATTTTCAACAAAGATGAATTTTCAACCAAATGATCGAATTTTAGACAAAAAAGATTAATCTCAACCAAAAACAGTTGCATTTTCAACGAAATCATTGAATTTTTAGAAGACAGCTTAATTCCTAACAAAAAAGGTGAATTTTAAATCTAAATGGACCAATTTTTTTAATTTTGAACCAAACAAGACAAATTTTCAAGCAGAGAGATGAATTTCAATTAAAATGATGAAACTTGAAAAAAAAAAAATAATTTTTTAACAAAGTAGTTTAACTTTCAACCCAAAATTCAAATTTTTTAATCAAAAAGACGAATTGTCAATGAATGTAGCTTTTTCAGACAAGACAGAAAACAAATTTTACCCAAATTTTTGAATTTCCAAGCCAAAGACGAATTTTTTTGTAAAAGGTTGCATTTTCAACCCGAAAATATGAATTTCGACCAAAAAGATTAGTTTTTTACGAATAAAAAAGAATTTTTAACTAAAAAGATCAATTTTCAACAAAAAATGGAAGATACATTTTCAGGTAAAAAAATTATTCTAAATAAAAAAGTAACGAATTTTCAATGAAATAGTTCAATTTTCAACCTAAGAGATGAATCTTCGAACAAAAAAAAATAGTTTGTAATACAGTGGTTCAACTTTTACGCAAGTAATTGAATTTTCGAATTAAAAAATTAATTTTCAGCCAAAAATGGAGAAGTTACATTTTTCGATCAAAAATTAATTTTTTAACAAAAAAAATCAGTTTTCAACCAAACAAACGAATTTTCAATAAAATATTTCCATTTTGAACCCAAGAGATGAATTTTTAAGCAAAAAATTACTTTTTAACAAAGTGATGCAACTTTTACCATAGTATATAGTTGAATTTTAAATTTAGAAAAAAAAATGTTTAGCCAAAAATGGAATAGTTGAATTTTCAACTCAAAAAATTAATTTTTTGACAAAAAACAAGCTTTTAATTAAGTAGCTAAACTTTCAGCCAATGAATTGAATTTTTAACAAATCTTTAACTGAAATAGTTCAATTTTCAATTTAAACAATTAATTTTCAGCCAAAAAGATGAATTTTTAACAAAATAGTTAATTTTTTTACAAAATTGTTGAATTTTCAAGCCAAAAAGATAAATTTTCTGCAAAACGGTTAAATTTCAACAAAAGAAATTTATTTTCAAACAAAGAGATGAATTTCCAACTAAAATCAGAAATATTTAACGAAAAAAAATAATTTTGAACAAAGTAACATTCTTAAGAAAAAATGTGATATTTGATATTTCAATGAAAAAAATATTTGAATTTAAAATTAAAAACAGTTAAATTTATTAAAAACAGTTGAATTTATTTTTAAAAAATGATTTTTTACGAAACAGTTCAATTTTTGTCAAAAAAGTTAATTTTTAATCAAATAGTTAATTTTCTGAAAATAGTTAAATTTTTAACAAAATAGGTACATTTTCAACATCTGAGATACATTTTCAACAAAAATAAAGAACCTTCAACAATAATTTTTTTAACAAAGTAATATTCTTGATGAAAAATGCAATATTTGATACTTCAACCGAAGATTATAATTAAAAATTAATAACAGTTAAATTAATCCAAAAAGACGAATTTTCAATAAATTGTTGAATCGTCAATCAAAGAAGAAGAATTTTAAACAAAAAGTTGCATTTTCAATCAACAAAGAACAAATTTATCATAAAATGTTTTAAATTTTTCACCAAGAAAGATTTTTCAGTCAACCAATTAAATAAATGTATCCGAAATGTTGAATTTTCAAGCCAAAAAAATAATAATTTTCTAAAAAAACAGTTAAATTTTCAACCCACAAAAATATTAATTAAAAAAAAATCTCTTTCAATCAAAAAGTCGAATTTTCCAGAAAAATAATTTAATTTTCAAAAAAAGTTACATTTTCAACCAAAGAAATCAATTTTGAAAAATTTTAAATCAAGTTTCAACTTTTAGAGAAGTGATTTTTTTTAAGCAAAAAAAATTAATTCATAACGAAAAATGTAATATTTGTTATTTCAACTAAAAAAGATTTTACTTTTAAATTAAAAACAGTGGAATTCATACAAAAAGACGAATTTTTAATAGAATGGTTGAATCCTCAACAAAAATAAATTAATTTTCCACCAAACAGTTATATTTTTCAAAGTTATGATTTTCAACCAAAATAGACGAATTTCATAAAAAAAACAAGATTTTTCATTCAATAAAGAAAAAAATTGTTTAATTTTGAACAAAATAATAAATTTTCAATAAGATAATTAATCTTTTAACAAATTAATCAATTTTCAACCAGATGATACAATTTTAAACAAAAAGGTATGGATTTGAAACAAAAAATATAATAATAAACATTTCAACAAAAAAGAATGAAATTAAATCAGTTCGCATTTAAGTTGAAAAACAATAAAAAGAGGGGAAAGATTATTCATAATTTCATAATCATAATTTTGTTACTTTCTTGAATAATTATTTTTTTATTTTTTTAAACTACAGCATTTTTTATTTCTGTTATTTAACTTTTCATCAATCATTAAGTTTAATTGATAATAAATAAAATTCCCTTTCTTTAAATTTAAAAGTCAAAAAGACAAATTTTTTAGAAGAAAGTTTTATTTGCCAACAAAAAAAAATGTTAATTTTCAACAAAAATTAAATTTTTCACCAAATATTTGATTTTGAACCCAAAAAGACAAATTGTCAAGAAAATAGTTACATTTTTAACCAAAAAGTTGAATTTAAAAGCCAAAAGAAATTTTTTTTAGAAGGCTGTTGAATTTTCAACACGAAAAGACGAACTTCCAACAAAATAATTACATTTTTAACCAAAAAGTTGAATTTAAAATAAATTAGTTAAAATTTCAACAAAATAAATAAATTTTCAACCAAATAGTAGAATTTTCAACCAAAGGAGATAAATTCTGAACAAAAAATATTATATAAAAAGATGTAGACTTGGACCCCGATTTAGTAACAGTGTCGGGAGTTGCCTGCAAATATCCTTGTTACTAAATCGAGGGAATCGAAACGTAAACAGTCAGGGCCGCCTGAACCGTTTCCAATTGGAATGCATAATATTGCGCAATATACTCATCTGAGTACGCGCGCACTGCGGCCCTTCCTAAATTTTGGCCTTTATATTGAACTAAAATTGTTTTCAGACTAAGACAGGACTGTCTGTGAGGCTAGGTTTGAATTTACGGTACCGGAAGTGCCAGACAAATGTGATTATCCAGGTACTCTTCTTCGAAATTACGCGACGACGTAGAAAATCGATTTCTTTTTATACGGCACTTTTATTGGAACACCGTAAAACGCCATCGACTCTTTAAGTAATTAGTTTACAGCCTCCTTCGAAGGGAATATCTGCTAAAACTCATTTTAATTGCATTAGCGGGAAAGTGTTTTAGTATTTCAGACTTCACAGTCCAAAATCATCTTAAAACGAGAGAAATAGGGGAATTTATTTTTTGAATAAAATTTAAATCAAAATTTTATTACAATTTTTAAATAAAATTGAAATAAAAATTTTAATACAATTTTTAAATAAAAGTTGAATAAAAATTTTAATACAATTTTTAAATAAAATTTAAATAAAAATTTTAATACAATTTTTAAATAAAATGTAATGAAAAATTTTATTACAATTTTTAAATAAAAGTTACATCAAAATTTTATCAGACAATTTTTAAATGAAATTTAAATAAAAATTTTAATACGATTTTTAAATAAAAGTTAAATAAAAATGTTAATACAATTTTTAAATAAAATTTAAATAAAAATTTTAATACAATTTTTATATAAAAATTTTAATTTCGAAGATTTCAAGTCGAGATATATTGCATTTTTAACAAAATAGTTGAATTTTCAAAAAAAAAAAGATTTTCTAACAAAAGAAATGAATTTTCAACAATAGAATTGAGATTTTAAGACAGAAATATAATTTTTTAGAAAATCAAATTTTCAACCGATAAGAGTACATTTTCAACTAAATGGTCGAATTTTAAAACAGAAAAATTAAATTTCAACCAAATAGTTCAATTTTTAAGCGAAAAAGATGAATTTTATAGATGAAACTTTAATTTTCAAACTGAAAAGTTGGATTTTCAACTAATAAACTCGATTTTTCTAACAAAAAGACCCATTTTTATTTAAAAAAGGTAAATTTTCTACGAAAAATATAATAGTTTTTATTTCAATCAAAAAATATTTTTATTTTAAATAAAAAAAGATTTAAAAAAAGATTTCCTACCACAATAAATAAATTGTCCCCCATATAATTGAATTTTCATGACAAAAAAAAGAATCTTTCACAAAATAGTTTTTTCAGGAGACATTTGTACTTTTAACCAAAAAAATATAAATTTTCACCAAAAAAGTTAATTTTCCATCAAATAATTAAATTTTCAACTCAAAAAGACGAATTTTTAACAAAATATTACAATTTTGAAAAAAAAGAGTTGAATTTAAAACATGAAAAGACCAATTTTTCAGAAGAGAGTTGCATTTTTCCATCAAAAATATAAATTTTCAACAAAATAGTTATATTTTGGACGAAATACTTGAATTTAAAAGGCAAAAATACAAAATTTTCAGAAAACAGTTGTATTTTTCAACAACAAAATATACCAAACAGTGGAATTTTTAACCCAAAATGACCAATTTTTCAGAAGACATTTGAATTTTCAACAGCAAAATATGAACTTTTAATAAAAAAGTTAAAATTGCACTAAATAGTTTAATTTTCAAACAAAAATAACAATTTTTAAACAAAATAGTTCAATCTTTAAGCAAAAGATTTAAAAGCCAAAAAGATCAATTTTTTAAAAGACACTTTTATTTTAAAACAAAAAATATGAATTTTCAACAATAAGAGTTAATTTTTCACAAAATTCTTGAATTTTTTACCAACTAGATTAATTTTTAACCCAAAGACGAATTTTCGACAAAATAGTTGAATTTTTAACCAAATAGTTAAATCTGAAAGCTAAAAAGATCAATTTTTTAGATGATGGTTGCATTTTTCATAAAAAGATATAAATGTTTTAAAAAAATTTTAATTTTCCACCAAATAGTGGAATTTTCAACCCAAAAAAAATGCATTAAAAAAAATAGTTACATTTTCAACCAAAGAATTGAATTTAAAAGCTCAAAAGACCAATTTTTCAGACGACAGTTGAATATTCAACAAAAAAGTTAATAATTCGCTTAATGAAAAATGTTCTACCAAATACTTGAATTTGAATGTCAAAAAGACAAATTTTTCAGAAGAAAGTTATATTTTTCAACAGAAAAATATGAATTTTCAACAAAAAAGTTAATTTTCCACCAAATAGTTGAATTTCCAACCCAAAAATACGATTTTTCAAGAAAATAGTTAAATTTTCGAAAAAAGAATTCAATAAAAAAGGCAAAAAGATCAATTTTTGAAAAAACAATTAAATTTTCAAAATAATAATATGAATCTAAAAAAAAGTTTATATTTCAAAAAACAGCTGAATTTTCAACAAAGTACTTGAATTTAAAAGCCAAAAATATAAATTTTTCAGAAGAAAGTTGCATTTTTCAACAGAAAAATATAAATTTTCAATAAAAAATTAATTTTCTACCAAATAGTTGAATTTTTAACCCAAAATGATAAATTTTCAATACAATAGTTGAAGTTTGGACAAAAGAGTTAAATTTAAAAGCCAAAAATACAAATTTTCAGAAGACACTTGAATTTCAACCAAAAAGTTCATTTTTCACAAAATAGTTGAATTTTTAATCCAAAATAATTAGTTTTTTAGAAATCAGATGAATTTTTAATAAAAAAGTTAATTTTCAACTAAGAAAGGTGACTTTTCTACCAAAAGAGCGAATTAACATTCAACAAAAAATAGTTAGGTTTTCTAATTGAGTTCTACTAACTCAGCTTGCATTAAAGCGAAAAAGCGAGAAAAAGCAGAAGCCAAATTGTGAATTTGTTTATAAAAATTGTTTAAATAATGAATAATTGTTATCAATTTGCAAAGTATCATTGCTTACGGAATCAACTAATTCCGTAAGCAAAAATTGAGCCTCTTCATTGAAAAGCCGCCAAACTGTGAATTTGTTTATAAAAATTGTTTAAATAATGAATAATTGTTGTCAATTTTCAAATTATCATAGTAGAAAATCGTCGGAAATACAAACCTAGTTGATTCCGTAAACAAAAATTGAGCCTATTCATTGAAAAGCAGCCGAACTGTGAATTTGTTTATAAAAATTGTTTAAATAATGAATAATTGTTGTCAATTTGCAAAGTATCATAATAAAGAGTCATCGGAAAGACAAACCTAATTAATTCCGTAAACAAAAATTGAGGAAAATAGAATAGAGGAAAGAGTGTGAAATCTGTTGAAAATTTGCAAAAAAGTAAAATTAAAAGAGTCGCCTTGCGAAGAATAAAAGTCACATTCATCCATTGATCGAAAACACTTGGTTCCCTTAAAACTTTGTCTCTTTCCTTTGTACTTGTTGCGAAAATAAGTAGAAAGAGAAATAAGTAAAAAAAAGAAGGTCAATCGAGGGTTGTTCCAGCAGAGTCTTTGTGTTGCTTTCCCGCCGAAACGTAATTTAAAAGTTGGCAAGCCTGGTGGCCGTTGAAGCGACACCCTTAATGAAACTTCCTCCAACTCGCACTTTCAATTTTCCACCGGGCACCTTGCTTGCACCCTGCTTGAAAACCTCTTTCCGCCTCGCCCTCTCTACTTCTCCTGCCGTCGCCTCCTGCCGTCTCCTCCTGCCCGACTCCTCCTGCCAGTTTCTCCTGCCATCTACTTTTCCCATCGGCCTCTTTCTGCCTGCTCGATATCGCTCCACGATCATCATAGTTCTTTTTTTTTACACCGCACGTCTTTGCGTCGTTTATAACCCGCTCGTTTCCCTTGCCTTTAATTTCTTATATCGACACACGAAGGGTGAAAATACAAAATTACCTTCCTTCCTTACCCTCAGGCGTGAACGTTTCAAATAATATTGGATTCGACTCGAAGGGAAAGCAATCAAAATATAATAACATTATTGTAAGAAAATGTGCAAGGAGCTGCAGGCCTTGGACTCACTTCAGGGATCCAAAATAGTGAAAATAGTGCCAAAATGATAAAAAAAAAACGTACCAAATAGTTTCAAAGTTTTTAAGTAATTAACTTTATTTTTGAAGCAAAATTTCCAGATTTCTAACCTGATATTTTAAAAGAATTAAAAATCAACTTAATGATTATTTAAAATGCCATTTTTTAATCCATAAATTATCAAGATTCTTATTTACTTATCTTAAGCTCCCAACAGTCTTTCCCCCTTTTCCAACTGAATTAATAGAATTCAATCAGAAAATCCAACTATTTTTCTACAATTAAATTTTTGGTTAAGAATTCATCTTTATTGGTTAAAATTTTTATTATTTGATACAAAATTTAATTTTTCTGTTTAGAATTCTACAATTTTATTAAAAAGTCATACTTCTTGGTTGAAAATTGAACTCTTTTGTTAAAAAGTCGTTCTTCTGGCTTGAAAACTAAAAAATTTGTTCACATTTTTTTTCTAGGGCTTAAGAATTCAACAATTTGATTGCCATTTTTTTTATTGAATAAAATTTTTTTGTTTGTTTAAAAATTGAACTATTTTGTTGAACATTTATCTTTTGGGTTCAAAATTTGTTTCTGTTTCTGTAGAACTTTTACCCATTTTTTGGTTTGATTTTTTTTTTATAAAATTCATATTTCCGGATCGAAAACTTAACAAATTGATAGAAAATTTAACTATTTGGTAAAAAAATATGTTTTTGTTGCAAGCTCGTCTTTTTTGGTCAAAAATCAATTTTTGTTGAATAAAATGCAACTATTTAGTTGAAAGTCAATCCGTTTTAGTTGAAGATTTAACTATTTTATTAAAAAATCGTTTTTGTAGGTAAAATTCGACCATTTTTTATTTTCAATTGAAATTTTTTTCAATGAAATATCAATTTTATTTAAAAATTCATATTTTTAGGTTTGAAATTCAACTATTTTGTTAAAAATTGATCGTTTTTAGTTGAAAATTCAATAAGTTTGTTAAAAATTTATATATTTTGTTGTAGATTCGTCTTTTTTTGCATAAAAATATTTTTCTTTATTGAAAATCAAACTTTTTGGTCAAAATTTATTTTTTTGTTGAAAATTCGTATTTTCTGGTAGAAAATTAATATTCTTGGTTGAAATATCAATTATTTTATTAAAAATTGATGTATTTTGTTTAAAATTCGTTCTGATAAGTGAAAAAAATAATATCTTTAACTAACAACTTAACTATTTTGTTGAAAATTTTACTGATTAGTTGAAAATTAACTTCCTTTTTGAAAAATCATATTTTTGGGTTTAAAATTTAACTGTTTTGTAGAAAAATCGTCTTTCTGACTTGAAAAATCAACGTTTTGGTAGAAAAATCAACTATTCGATAAAAAATCAAAATCTTTTGTGGAAAATTTGTTTTTTAATGAAAATTAATTCTCTTAAATGTAAATTCAAGCACATCATTTTTTGATTAAAATTAATATTCTTTAGTTTAAAAATTCAACTTTAATAAAACATTTGTAGAAAAGAAAAAATATAAGCTAAAAATTAATCAAATCAAATTTGGATCAATTCATTCCTCAAATTATTTAGTTGAGAATTTATG
>JAABKJ010004826.1:10846-23836 GCA_011634705.1 Andricus grossulariae
GGTTGAAAATGTAACCGTTCAATCCAATTCAACCGAAAAATATGAATTTTCAGATGAGCAGAAATTATTTTCTACTAAAAAAACAATTTTTTAACAAAATAGTGAATTTTTAACCAAACAGTTCAATTTTTAACTAAAAAGATACATTTTCAACCAAAAATTAAAAATTAAAATCGTTAGTGAAAAAAATGAACAATTTTCAAACCAAAAAAAAATCATTTTTAACAAAAAATTAGATTTTTTTACCAAAGAGATAAACTTGCAACTAAAATAATAAATCTTCAACCAACAAAATAAATTTTTAACAAAGTAGTGACTTTTCTACCAAAAAAGGTAAATTTCAACCCAAGATGACAAAATTTATGTCCAAAAAGACAAAATTATTACAAAACGGTTGTATTTTGAACCCAGAAATATGAATTTTCAACAAAAAAGTTAAATTTCAACCAAAGCGTTGAATATTCCACCAAAAAGATTAAATTTATATAAAAAAATTAATTTTCAAAGAAATATTTGAATTTTTAACTGAAAAAGATCGATTTTTAACAAAAAATAGAATAAATAATTTTTCAGTTGAAAAAATTAATTTTCAATGAAAAAATTATTTTCAACTAAAATGATAAATCGTTAACCAAGAAAGATAAGTTTTCTAACAAAAAAAAAAAAACAAATTTTAAACATAATATTTTTCAGTAAAAAAATAAAAACAAAAAATAAAAATTGATACAGAAAACAGATTGAAAAGTATAAATTTTTTTTTAATTAAATTCTATCGAAATTTTTTAGCAGGAAAAATTCTACTAATTCAATTATTAAAAGTTTAATTATTCACTTGCTAACCAAATCAACCATAAAGAGGTTTTATCAGCGCAAGCAAGCACTGTTGAAAAATTCAAGGAAACGGTTTCGTTGCAAATCTAGTTGATCTCATGAAATCTGGATCTGAATGAAACGAGTGGGAGGATTCTGAAGTTACCAGCCCCCTACTGGCTAGGCTTGGTCGGATTAGTGAATAGCGAAACTCAAGAATTCACTCAAGTAGGAAGTGAGCATGTCGTTACTGAAATTCTGCGTTTTCTTGCATCCTCTTGTTACCAGTATCACGATACTTCTGATATTGTGTCTCTTTAGTTCAAAATAATGATATTTCTTTAGTACAGAACTGCTTTTCATGATAGTCATCGTAAGGTGGTGATTCCAGTTATAACGTCAGTCCCACCCAACTTCGGTCAATGGAGGAAGAGTATGGAGACATAATTAGAACCAAAAGAGTCATCGTTGGTTTGTGTTGCATACTGAGAAGGACACCAGCCTTCTGTATCAGGATTCTTCTGATCTTGTGTACTTTAGTTCAAAATAATATTTCTTTAGTATAAAACTGCTTTTCACGGTGTCCAAATGACAATGTTCTATCTCGTAATATCCGTATTGAAAAGTTTTATTTCGAGAAGATAGGTAAGAGTGTTTCTAGTCAAAAATTCCTAGCTTTCTACAGCTAAAGTGGTTTACGTCTGTCCTAAAATTCTAGAAACTTAGCACGGACACGAAAAACTTCCGCTGTAGAAACTAGAACAGTTTCGAATTTTATAAGGTAGGATGACTGAAGTGGTTTATTCCTAGCTTACTGACTTCGAGACCATTCTACAGCTAAAGTGGTTCATGTCCGTTCTAACATTCTATAAACTTAGGAGGGACACGAACCATTTCCGTTGTAGAATCCTCACGAAGTTGTTCAAGTAGAAATTTGCGTCTAGAAAAGCCAAAATGATTAGCGAAGTCGTAAGGTGACGAGTTCAGTTATAAAGTCAGTCCCACTCGACTTTGGTCAATGGAGTGGCAGTATAGGGACAGAACTAGAACCGAAAGTGTCATGGTTGGTTTGTGTAGCATACTGAGAAGGGCACTAGCCTTCTTCATCACGATTCTTCTGAATTTGTGTCTCTTTAGTTCAAAGTAATGATATTTCTTTATTATAAAACTGCTTTTCACGGTAACCCTACAGGAAACGGATACATACCATCGTGTCCAAATGACAACATTCTATCTCGAAATATCCACATTGAAAGGTTTTATCTCGGGTAGATAGGTGAAGGTGTTTCTAGTCAAAAATTCCTAGCTTTCTACAGCTAAAGTGGTTTACGTCCGTACTTAAATTCTAGAAGCTTAGCACGGACAGGAACCACTTCCGTTGTAGAAGCTAGAACGGTTTCGAAGTTGGTAAGATAGGATAGTTAATGTGTTTTACGTCCCTGCTAAAATTCCAGAAACTTAGCATGGACACGAACCACTTCCGATGTAGAAACTAGAACAGTTTCGAAGTTGGTAAGGTAGGACAGATAAAGTGGTTTACGTCCGTACTAAAATTCTAGAAACTTAGCACGGACACGAACCACTTCCGCTGTAGAAGCTAAAACAGTTTCGAATTTGGTGAGGTAGGATAGCTAAAGTGGTTCACGTCCGCACTAAAATTCTAGAAACTTAGCACGGACAGGAACCACTTCCGCCGTAGAAACTAGAACCGTTTTGAATTTCCTAAGGTAGGATAGCTAATGTGGGTTACATCCGTACTAAAATTCTACAAACTTAGCGCGGACACGAACCACTTCCGTTGTAGAAACTAGAACAGTTTCGAAGTTGGTAAGGTAGGACAGCTAGTGGTTTATGTCCGTACTAAAATTCTAGAAACTTAGCACGGACACGAACCACTTCTGCTGTATGAACTAGAATGGTTTTGAAGTTGCTAAGGTAGAAATTTGTGAGTAAAAAAGGACACTTAATGTTTGGCATATAGTGTTACGAATTGCTTCCTTGGAAAATGAAGAAACATGAACTCCACGCTTCTTTTCACGATGCCAGAACAAGATCTACTCTGACATTTATTGCGCCGCTTTTCCCCATAAGGATGAAGTAGGAAGATTGCTGTGGCTTAGATAAATCGCATGCAAAAAGTGTCCAGAGGAGGAAAAATGTCAATACTTTCAGCGTTTCGAACGGATAGTCTGCCGACTATTTACAAAAAAAAATTTCAACTAAAATGATGAGCCTTTAACCGGAACATTTAAATTTTCATTTAAGAAAAATAAACGACAACGATTTTTTTAACTAAATGAAGATTTTTCGACCAAAAAAAATGACTTTTGAACAAAATTATTAAATTTGGAACAAAGTAGATTAATTTTCAACCAAATAGTTGAATTTTCAATTTAAAATGTAATAGTTGATATTTCAACGAAAACGGATTTTGATTTGAAATCAAAAACAGTTGAATTCAACAAAAAAACGACAAATTTTCAACAAAACATTTAACTTTTCAATAAAAAAAAAATTATAAATTTTCAACCAAAAAGTTTAATTTTCTGCAAAAAAAAAATATAAATTTACAACTACGATAATGAATCTTTAACTGGAATAGTTGAATTTTCAGTTAAAAAATAAATTTTCAACCAAAAAACAACGATTTTTCAACTAAAATAAAGAATTGTCAACCAAAAAATTACTTATCAACAAAATTGTTAAATTAAAAAGCTGTAATATAAAATATTCTTGATTTATTATTTAATAATTTTATTAGTTTTTAAACAAAGTAGATTACTTTTCAACCTAACAGTTAAATATTCAACTAAAAACATGCATTTTTAAGCAGAAGATTAATTTTCTACCGAAAAAGACGAATTTTCAAGCAATTGGTTGAATTTTCAAATTAAAAAAATTAAATAGTTACATTTTCAATTTTGAAATTTTTTTCTTTAACAACGAAGTTTCAACAAATAAGTTCAATTTTCAAGCCAGAAATTAATTTTCTAATCAAACTGATGAATTTTTAATAAAATAAATGAATTTTTAAACAAATAGTTCAATTTTCAACTAAAAATACACTTTTAATCGAAAATGGAATGGTTATACTTTCAATTTAAGAAATTAATTTTCTACCCAAAAAAAACGGATTTTGAACAAAATACTTCAATTTTCAACAAAAGAAAAAAAAGGACTTTTCAAGCAAACGGTTGAATTTTTAACTAAAAAAATGAAGGTTATATTTTCAATTCAAATAAAATTAATTTTTTACCTAAAAAAAAAAATGCATATCGAATAGTTCAATTTTCAATTAAAAAGACAAATTTTCAAACAAGATGATTAATTTTATACCAAAAATGACGAATTTTTAATAAAATTAATGAATTTTTAACCAAATAGTTGAATTTTCAAATAAAAAAGATACATTTTTAATAAAAAATAGAATAGTAACATTTTAAATTGAAAAAATTAATTGTCTACCTACAAAAAACGAATTTTGAACAAAGTACTTCAATTTTGAATCCAAATGATGAATTCTCAAGCAAGAATATTAATTTTGTATGAAAAAAAAAAGAAATGTCAACCAAATGAACAAATTTTCAGCTAAGAAAGACAAATTTGGACCCAAAAATAAATACGTATATTTTCAGTCGAATAAAAATAATTTTGAACCAAACAAGATAAAAAAAGTTAAAAGTTGAATTTTCAACAAAATAATTAAATTTTTAACAACAATAAAATGTATTTTCTAAAAATAAAGTTGAATTGTCAAACCAAAAAGTCGATTTTTCAACAAAACTGTTGAATTTTTATTAAAAAAAAAGACTTTAATAAAATTGTTGAAATTTCTACAAAGTAGATTAATTTTTCACAAAGTAGTTGGCTTTTCAACCAAAAATATAAACTTTTAATGAAAAAGATTAAATTTCTACCGAAAAAGACGAATTTTCGAAAAAATACATAAATTTTCAACTAAAATAGATCAATTTTGAACCAAGAATGGAATAGTTGAATTTTCAGCTAATAAAATTAATTTGAAAAAAAAATTTTTTAATTAACGAAAATAGCTGAAAACTATTTGGATAAAACTGGATTTCAAGTGGATTATTTGAATTTCCTGAATTACACCTAATTATTTGGATTACGATTGAATGAACCTGGATTAATTCGATTTAAAAAAGGGATTACGCCGGATAAGAACTGGATTACAAGTGAACTACTCCAGGTTTTCTCCTTTATCGAGTTATAACGTCAGTCCCACCCAACTTTGACCAATGAAAGGGGAGCATAGAGGCAGAATTAGAATTATTTCAAAATAATGATATTTCTTTAGTACAGAACTGCTTTTCATAGTAGTCGTCGTGAGGTGGTAAGTCCAGTTATAACGTCAGTCCCACCCAACTTCGGTCAATTGCGAGTAATTCTGCAGTTTTTAATCTTTTTATGATTAAAAAAAATAAAATTAGTACTATAAATTAAAATAATTGTCTTCTGGCACATATTTAAATAAACTTCTGGGTCAGATGAATACTTTAATTTCCTGAAACAAAAGAACTTTCCGCACGTTCCCATAGCAGGTTCATTACATTGAGATCACGTTTTTGTGAGAATCTCGTTTATTGAGTGTAACCCTGCGAGCCCATTGAGAGTAATTAATCCTCTTTCTAAATTTATTTTAATCGAACGGATTTACTTGTGTTAATAACTGCTAACTGCTGTTTTGTCAGATTCGCTGATTCAACAGTTATACTCTCTATGGTGATATATTCCACAAAAAATAATTATTCCTCCTTTTTCATTTTCAAAAAACTTACATTATCTTTTTTGGATAAAAATTTTATTATTTGGCTAGAAATTTAATTATTTTTCGAAAATTTAACTATTTGATTGAAAATGAAGTTTTTTGTGTTAATAATTCTTTTTTGGGGGGTGTAAAATTCAACTGATTTGAAAAAAATTCGTCTTTTTTGCTTAAAAATTCAACAATTTAGTTGATTTTTTTTCTTTTGACTAAAGAATCTTTCGTGGTAAAAATTCAACTATTTTGCTGAAAATTTAACTATTTGTTGAGAATTCAACTATTTGGTTGAAAATGAACTTTTGTATTAATAATTCATTTTTGGGGGTTAAAAATTATAACGTCAGTCCCACCCAACTTAGGTCAATGGAGGAAGCTTATAGAGAGAGAAAGTTCAGTATCATAGTTTTGGTTGAGAATTAATCTTTTTTACGTGAAATGTCATTGTTTGGTTGAAAATTTAATTATTTTGCTGAAAATTCAACAATTTTGTTACAAAGACATTATTCTTGGTAAAAATTCAACTATTTTGTTGAAAATTCAACTATTTGCGGAGAATTGAACTATTTGGTTGGAAATTAACTTCTCTATTAATAATTCATTTTTGGGGGTTAAAAATTATAACGTCAGTCCCACCCAACTTAGGTCAATGGAGGATGAGCATAGAGACAGAAAGTTTAGTATCAGAGTTTTGATTGAGAATTCATCTTTTTTACGTAAAATTGTATTATCTGGTTGAAAATCTAATTATTTTGCTGAAAAGTCAATAATTTTCTTACAAAGACATTCTTTTTGGTAAATATTCAACTATTTTGTTGGAAATTTAAATATTTACGGAGAATTAAACTATTTGGTTGAAAATGAACTTTTGTATTATTAATTCATTTTTGGGGGTTAAAAATTGCAACGTCAGTTCCATCCAACTTAGGTCAATGGAGGAAGAGTATAGAGACAGAAAGTTTAGTATTATAGTTTTGGTTAAGAAATCATTTGTTTTTACGAAAAATTTTATTATTTGGTTGAAAATTTAATTACTTTGCTGAAGAAAATTCGTCCTTTTTCTCCAAAATTTAACAATTTGGTTGATTTTTTTTCGCTCTTGACTGAAGAATCTTTTTAGGTCGAAAATTTAACTATTTTGTTGAAGATTCATCTTTTTGGATAGAAAATTTATTTTTTTTTTGATTGATAATTCATCTTTTTTGGTAGAAAAGTAATCTTTCTTGTTGGAAAATAAACATTTTTTTTTGGAAATTATACTATTTTGAAAATATTATATTGATGTATATTGATGTACATGTATTGAAAATACTTTCTTTTTTTTTGTAGTAAAGTCATCTTACTTGGTTGAAAAATAACTTTTTTGTTAAAAAGTATTCTTCCTTGTCGAAAATTCATCTATCTGGTTGAAAATTCAACTATTTGATTGAAAATTACACAATTTGGTTCAAAATGCATCTTTTTGGTGGAGAATTAATTTTTTTTTGTTTTTGAAAATTCGTGTTTTTGGTTCAATTTAACTGATTATGAATTAAAACTAAAAATATTTTTAGTTGAAACATCAGCTATTAAATTTTTCTTTCAGAATTTCGTTGAAAATTTAACTATTTCATTAAGAATTTATCTTTTTTTGGTCGAGGATAAATTTTTTTTCATTCGTCTTCTTTGATTGAATTCAAATCCTTTTAATTAAAAATTAATAAAAAGTAAAATAAAAATTAATCAAACTAATTTTTAGAAAATTAATTTTTTGTTGATGAAAATTCAACAATTTGATTAAAAATTCAACTTTTTCGGTTGAAGATTCAACTTTTTCTAAATTCATCGGCTTTGGTTGAGTTTACCTCTTTTTGATTAAAAATACAATTTAAAATAAAATTTAACCAATTTCTTGAAAACTTGTTTTTTTTTTTTGGTTGAAAATTAATATTTCTAACCGAAATTTTAACTACTCTATTTTTGGTTGAAAATTGATCTTTTGTAGTAGAAAACTCAAATATTTGACAGAAAATTAATGTTTTTTTTTAATTTATCGTTTTTGGTAGAAAATTAATTTTTTGGTTAAAAATTGCTCTTTTTAACTTGAAAATTCAACTATTCGGTTGAAAATTATTTAAATTGGTTAAAGGTGCTTCCCCATAATCTGACAGAAAATAAAGACGCGGGACGAGCAGGAAAATTACTGTCCAATGTCTGGACGGCTATTAATGAGACCTATAATTATTCTCGCTCCATGTGCATGTAAGATATCTATTGTTCATGGGCTTCCACTGTTTTCAATACGATTGTCCGCGAGCTTATTGTTGGAAGTTTCTATTGTCATTATTATTTCATGGCATTATACCTCAGATTTATGAGATTGTATAATTCCGAGGGTATAATACTCCCCCAAGTACTTGAAACAATTTTAAGACATATTAAATCATTTTAAAATATTACTTTTGGTTCAATACTACTCAATAGATCAATACTCAGTACCAGCCAATCCGTGAGTATATATATTTTTTACGATTCAACTAAAAATGTCGAAAATGTTTGGGCAGTCAGTCCCACCCGTTGTCGGGTGGGACTGACGGTCAGGTGGGACTGATTCGGTTTCTTTTTTAATGAAATAATAATGAACAAACAAATATACTTGAGAATTTATAACCAAATGTCAATAATCGTATTGAAAGCAACCATAAATTTATAATTGTTGAGAAAAATTGCATTCCTCAATTCACTCTGCCGATTAGGTGCGCGAATACGTTTTAGGTAGAGGGATAATCATGATAGATATCTGAACTTTGTAAACATTTCTTTGCCATTCTGTCAAGCATTAGTTTAAATTTTATTTAGAAGCCAAAATATTATTTCTGTCTCAATACTCAATAATATCTCATTCGTGCCTATATAATTTTTTCTGAACAAACTAAAAATGTCCAAAATAATTAGCCAAATCACTGGAAGGTGGTGAGTTCACTAGTAACGTCAGTCCCACCCGCCTTCGGGTAGGACTGACTGGTTATTTTTTAAATGAAGTCATGGTAAACGAACGAATATACTTGAGTATTTATTATCGGATTTCGATAATCAAAGTAATCTATCTAATTATTTTTTTCTGTTTTAAGTAACTTTTTTGTTGAAAATTCACATTTTCGAATTCAAAATGCAACTATTTGGTAGAAAATTTAACTATTTGGTTGAAAATTTCTCTACTTTGATAGATAATCCATTTTCTTGGTTTAAAATAAAGTATTTTGTTAAAAATTCTTCTTTATTAGTTAAAGCCAACTGTTTTTATTTATTTTAAATTAGAATATTTTTTGTTGGAATGTCAGCTATTTCAATCTTCGTTGAAAATTCGTTGTTGTTGTTTTTTTTTTTTTGTTTTTTTTTTATACATTAATTTCTTCCATTAACTATTGCGTTAAAAATTCAGCTGATTGGTTGAAAATGGACTGTTTTGTTGGGAATTCATATTCTCGAGTTTAAATTTCGACCATTTTATAGAAAACTCGTATTTTCGGCTCGAAAAATCAAGAATTTTCTTTTTTTTCTTTCTTGATTAACAAATTTTTTTTTTTTTTAAAGAAAATTTAACGATTTTGTTGAAAATTCATCTTTTTGATTTTAAAATTCATCTCTTTCTGTAGAAATTTCACCTTTCTGGTTAAAAATGAAACTTTCTGGTTAAAAATTAACATATTTAGGTTGGGAATGATCTTTTTTGTTAAAAATTCACATTTTTTATTGAAAATTCAACTAGATTGAAAAAAAGTCTTATTTTTTTCCGGAGAATTCAATAATTTGGTTGAAAATTCAACTATTTGGCACAAAATTTATGTAATTTGTTTAAAATATTTTTTTTGTTAGAAAATCAATTTTTTATTAAAAATCAAATATTTTGTTGAAAAATCATCATTTCTGGATTAATCCAACTGTTTTCTATTTCAAATTAAGATCTTTTTTTTGGAAAGTCAACTATTAAATTTTTCGTTAAAAATTCATCTTTTAATGATGAAAATATAAAGTTATAAATTATATAAATATAAACCATAAAGTTTTTCTTTTTTAAAAGTTCTTTTTTTTTGGTTGATGATTTAAAATTTTAGTTACAAATTTTTTGTTTTGATTAAAAATTTATTTTTTTAACTGAAAATTTAACTATAGTGTTGAAAATTCAGCTGATTAGTTGTAAATCAACTTTTTTGTTCCAAATTAATATTTTTGGGTTGAAAATTCGACTATTTTATAAAAAACTAGTCTTTTTGGCTTAAAATCCAAGAATTTGATATAAAATTTAATTTTTCTATTTAAAATCAATTTTCCTTAATGCTAATGTTAAATGCACCATTTTTGGTTAAAAATTGTTCTTTTTTGGTTTAAAAATTCAACATTACATTCATTATTCAAACTACTTAATTCAAAATTTATTTAATTTGTTGGAAATTCGTCTTTTTTGTGGGAAACTAATCTTCTTGGCTGAAAATTCAACTATTTGGTTGAAAATTTATTTATTTTGTCAGAAATGCATCTTTTTAAGTAGAAAATTAATATTCCTGGTTGAAAATTCATCTTTTTGGTTACAAATTTAAATCCTTGGTTGAACATTCAACTGTTCTGTTGACAGCTCATCTTTTTGGTTGGGAAATTCAATATTTTTAATGACATTCATTTCTATTGACTGAAAAATCCTTCTTGGTTGAAAATTCGTATTTTTTATTTGAAAATTCATCTCCTTTGGTAGAAAGTTAATCTTTTTTAGTTAAAAATGCAACTCTTTGGATGAAAATAAATCTGTTTTGGTTAAGAATTCGGTAAGGTAGGTTTCGTGGTTCAGATATCCCTGCACGGTCACGCCCGCATCAGTGGGGGTCACGCCCGCATCAGTGGCTTGAGCGGCTTACATTTTACGAGCGCGCGCATCGATACAAGGGAGGGGCAGCCAATAAACGTTGCTTGACAAAATCACCGCACGACTCCCGGTAGAGGTGGGGACCTCTGCAGACTTGAAATATCCGAATGTTTGAGTTTTTGGTCCTTGGAATAAGTGAGACTTCACTGTATTTTTATAATTTATTAATAATTAATTATTCCGGGCAGTAAATGTTATCCTAGTCTACTCAATCTCCATATTGTGATCATAATCGTTCGTATTTAAGTCTCTCCCTCGGATTTCAGTTCGTTGAGGTACTTCGAAAATGACAAGTTAGAAACTTAGTATCACTACTGAAAGCCATTCCAGTGTCTCCAGAGACCATTAAACGAGAGAGACTCCAGCACAGAGTAATTGCAATTCGCATCCTTAAATACGATTATAGCCACCCGGGACTTCCTCTTCAAATCTATTCTATGTAGTAGGATATGCTGTATCTGTCATGTACTTCAAGTTCTGAACTTTACTTTTAAATACCTAGAAAATTTAAATATTTAATTATTATTAGAATCTACTCTAATTTCATTAAAATTTAAAAATTTCCGATTTTTTCAACGAAGTTGTTGAATTTTCCATAAAAAAGATCAATTTTTAACAAAATTTCACTTACAACCAAATAGTTGAACTTTAAAACAAAAAAGACGAATTTTCAACAAAATCAAAGATAGGACAGTTGAAATTTAACCAAATAGTTAAATTTTTAACTAAATGTTCTACATTTTTCATAAAAAAAGATTCAACTTCAACCAAGAAGAGTTGCAATCTCAAACGAATAATTAAATTTTCAGGCCAAAAAGATGAATTTTTTAGAAGATAGTCTAATTTTGAACAAAAGTGTGAATTCTGAAGAAAAAATGTAATAGTTGCTATTTTCACAAAAAAACGAACATTTAAGAAACTAGTTAAATTTTCAGCCAAGATTAATTTTCTACCAAAAAGGACGATTTTTCAACAAAATACATGAATTTTCAACTAAAAAAGATAAATTGACAACCAAAAAGGAAAAATCTAAATTTCAGTAAAAAAAAAAATAATTTTTATCAAAAAAGAGATGAATTTTCAACTAAAATTATTAATTTTCCAACTAAAAAGAAGAATTTTCAACAAATAAAGTTTTTTCAATCAAGAATGAAAAAAAAGGTTCATCCAAATTGTTAAACTTTCAAACCAAAATATGAATGTTGTGTAAAACAGTTGAATTTTCAATAAAAAAATATGAAAATTGAAAAGAAAATTAATTTTCAACAAAAAAATTATTTTCTAACCAAACAGTTACATTTTTAATAAAAAGGAGGAAATTTCAAACCTAGAAGATTGATTTTCTTTCAAAAAGACGATTTTTTATGAAATTCATGAATTTTCAACTAAAAGATAAATTTCCAACCAAAAATAAAAAAGTTAAATTTTCATTTAAAAAAGTCGAATTGTTAGCAAATGAGTCAAATTTTTAACCAGAGATAAATTTTTAACTAAAAAAGATAAATTTACAACTACAAATGAAAAATTTAAATTTTCAAAAAAAAAAAAAAATAATAATTTTCATCAAAAAAGAGATGAATTTTCCACTAAAATGATTAATTTTCAAACTAAAAAGAATTTTCAACAAATCAAGTTTTTTCAGTCAAGAATGAAAAAAAATTTCATTCAAATAGTCAAATAGTCAAATTTTTAACCAAAGAGATAAATTTTCAAATAAAATGCTTAATTTTCCAACTAAAATGAAAAATTGTTGAAAAATAAAGATTTTTCAGTCAAGAAACAAAAAAAAAAGTTTTTGTGACCAAACAGTTACATTTTGGATTAAAAAAAGAGAAAATTTCAAACCAAGAAGATTAGTTTCCCACCAAAAAGACGAATTTTCAACAAAAATAGATTCAATTTTCAACTAAAAATGGAAAAATCATATTTTCAGTTTAAAAAATTAATTTTAAACAAACAAAAAAATAGAATTTTCAACCAAATATTTACATTTTCAACCAAAGAGATGAACCTTCAACTAAAAAAAAAAATACATTTTTAACCATGTTGTCCAACTTTTACCCAAATAGTTGAATTTTCAATTAAAAAAGATGAATTTTGAACACTCAGGAAAAAATTGTTTTAAATTAAAGAAACTGTTTCTTTGAAATAATTTTTTTCATTTAACAAAAAAAAACTTCAAAATAAAGAAAATAATGTTTATTTAATGAAAAATTTTCCTTCTAATAAAAAAACAATTCTTTAAACCTAAGAAGTTTTTTTTTAATCCAACAATATTTTTTCTGAAAAGCTGATAAATCTTCGCCTGAAACAGTTAACATTTAAGGTGAAAAAATTGATTTTAAACCAATAAAAAATCGCATTTTCAACTAAAATGAATCTTCAATAAAAAAATGATTTTTTTTAAATTTGTTTCAACCGTAAACAAATAGTTCAATTTTTAACGAAGAAAGATGAATTTTTTAGGAATAATTTTACAGTAGATATTCCAACGAAAAAA
>JAABKJ010004827.1:0-23835 GCA_011634705.1 Andricus grossulariae
ACCGTTTTTTAAGTTCTTAATTATATCTCTAACCTCAGTGACACAGAATTTTTCAATTGGGTTTTCTAATGCATTATTTTCTATGTCGCAGTTCTGTTGCCCTATATCTTCACCTCCTAATAATTCTTTAAAAGCGTCTTTTGAAGCTTCTACTATCCCGTCTGTATCGAATAGCGCTTCACCTTTGCTGTTTCTCATGCTGACAAACTATGTACTTTTACTTTCCTTCATCTCTTTAAATAATAGTTTCATGGCTCCTTCAAAGTCGTTTTGTATTTTCTTCTCTTCTTCTGTTGTGATTTTATCTTTACTTTCCTTGACTAGTCGTTTAACTTTCATATTTCTTGTCTGTATTTAATAATCTATAATATTGAAGGAAATCGTTTCTACATTGAATAATTACATCAATTAAATAAGGAAGCAATGTGCTCATAAAATAAGCACTAAAGTTGCTACAGTACATAATTTCATTTATCCTCGTGGATACATGAAATCGTTCACGCTTGAAATTCTAATAAGAGAATCTGCGACAATCTTTGTTTGGTGAAAAGCATCGTCTATTTTCTTTTTGAATTAGAGTTCAAAATTAAAAAAGTAAGAATAATTTTTGAAAGAAAAATATAGCAGTGAAGAATTTGTCTACAAAGAAAAGGGTTGATTGATAGGGAGGGCAATTAAAACAAAGTATATTTCAGTGAATCCAAAATGTTTAATTCCCAAAAATGTAAGTATAATTTATAGTAATATACATAGACATGTTTTTTCTCGTGTACTTGTGTGAGTTTTATTTGTGTATATTCAAGTAACGGTAACATGATGCGTAGAAAGTTACTAATTAGTGAGAAAAAAAATTACAATACAGAAGCAGTTGTGAACAATAATGTTCACAGACAGTAGATTTTAAGCGGGAAGACATCCGTCGGATATGTTCCTCTCCATGATATGCAAAATGAACTTCTAGACAGAAGTTGGTAAGATTGCAGCTTATTATTTCAAACGAAATGCAATTCAGATATTGTACTCGTGAGTTCTCATTAAATCTGGACTCGTCGGATACTTTGGTTCTTTTCGTATACTTTCATGAGTCATGTATAAGATTTGGTTTGGATCGACTTTGATAAACAATCCGAACCATCTATACGTTTATACACTATAAATACAAGGTTTAACTTTTAAATGATCCATGATATATTTCATGAATCTACTTTTTATAGTATTTGTATAATGGACAAGTAGATCAAATCTGTTTCATCAATTTCATTTACACAATGATTTGGATTTGTAAAAGTTAAACCATGTCTTTCCATATGGAATTAACTGCGGACTCTCTAAAGATTATGTACACTTATGTATAATAACGTTTATTCTACAAACGTGCTACAACGCTTCACAGCGTTTTCTACTTATCTTTTTTTATTTTCCTTTGTACATCGCAACAATATTTACAAATAATGTACAAATTACTATATATGCACGCAGATCACTTTGATATTGGTTGACCTGCTTATGTGACAAGTTGAGGGATGGGAGAAAATTCACTTTCGCTTTCTAAAACTATTAAGTCTGTTACTCATTGATAAGCGATATGTCCGTCTATTGGAGTTTCCTTCTTATTCTCCTCTAAACTTCCCGTCTATAGCAACGTCCGACCGATATAAAATATTCACTGTTTGCTACGTTTTCGCTGGCAGGTGAGGCGGTTCTTCGCATATCGTTGCCTTGAAAATAATTTTTCGATATTGCTCTTTATATATCTCTTATTTATGTACTTTCAATCCAATGCACGAATTATTATAGACAATTTTGTCTTCTTTTGAATAGCAATTTTAAATAATACTGAACTTAATTCAACAGCCTCTGCACAAGAGATCGTTTTCTAATTTGAGAAGAAAGTTCAAATAATTGCATCACAGTAAACATTTTATATGAAAAGAAAAAAAAAGGATTTTTATAACTTAATATGAGATCATTAATAAGGCGGAACAACCTTAATGTCTTTACAATCGTTTTTTACGCAAACTAATATCTTGAAATCAGTGTTCAGCTGATAGTTAAAATTCAATGAGACGAAACAATAAATTAAAATTTTAAGTCAGTGTTTCTTACATAGCGCATTCTAAAAAGCAACCAGCCTTTCGATGTATAATTCATTTCACAGTGTTTTACAAACTCAATTAGTCTTAATGACTGCCGCAAATCACTTATAATCGAACGCCTACACTGAAAATTTACCAGGAATATCCGGCATTCCCTCTTTATACGATATGTATATAATTTCTTATTTATAATTCGATCGTTAACAAAGACGTTCTCGTTTTGCACTGGTTTTATTTTCACGTCATGTCATGAAATTCTAATGTCTATGAAATTCGCTATTATCCCACGGTTTAATATTGTAACAGTTTCCTTCATCTTCAACCTTATGCTCGTCAGTCATATGGAATATGAAGAGAAAAGTGAATTCTTCAGTTTATTGCCCCTGAAGATTTTCCTAATTTTGAAAAAAGCTCCACCAATCACTTGTGAATTGTAATCGTACAATTTCGGTGGAGCTTACATCTCGTAGCACTATTTACCACTCGAAGATAAAAGTGGACTGCCAGCAGAGGAATATCCTTGGTTGCAAGTTGGCAACATGAAGGGGTTCATGTTGAATGGGGACCCAACCACTTCTCCGAGTCCTGCAACATATCGATTGTCAATTACAACTTACCGAGTAGTTTTGCTGGGTAATAATGTTATATGGAAGTGAGAAGACAGTAAAGGTGCAACACAATGATCATATAGATTCAACATTTATAAAAAGAAAAAGAAACATCTGGCCATAAGAATGTTGATATTGATAGCCACGTGCCAGGAATTGTTTCTACATTCTGACTGCCGTAGCAAAATTGTTAAGTGCCTGGACGACAGCTCATTGAGTACCTCCATAAATCTTTGCCTCGAGTGGCGAATACTTTCTTTTCTCTTACTTAAGAGCGATTTCTTTTAATGATTCCTGGCACGCTTTTCTGTTTGAGAAGTAGACGCAGCAACATAAGACACATAAGTGCAGGCCTCAAGAGACCAACCACAAGGGCCCAGGTCAATGCATTAGTTCCCGTTTCCACCGAGTGACTTTATCTTGGTTAATTTTGATACAAATTTTATTATTTTATTATTTTATTAAGAAATATGATCACGGCAGAGTAAAACATTTTAAGAACTTATATGAAAATGTTAACAATTTAAAAGTTAATTGATATTAAGTTGAAAACCCGTAAAAAGAAAAGAAAGAATACTTGGGGAGTACCTACATTCTCGGTTTTCAGCTCTTAGCCGGATTCTCATAATTTTTTTATCGTAGTGCATGGGGTTGGTGGTGATGGTGGTGGACGGTTTAGCGGTTACTGGGCGGCTGTGGCGAGGTGGTGCTGTGTGGACCAGTGCGGTGGGACTGAGGTGGTCGGTGGTCGAACTACGGGAGCGAACGCACTTCCGTCCCCGGACGTATAGAAAATGCCATATTGTTCGTGCGCTAAAACGAAAATCCACAAGGAAATCATAAATAATGCAAACAAATAAGCCGCATGCGTGTGAAGTGCTCGTGCACATGCATTCCTTATATATTACTAACTATTTGCGTGGCTTTTCTCTCAAGAAATAAACCCACCATTCAATTTTTAATCAAGTGAGAACAAAAAAAAATTAGCATTGATTCAAGAAAATATTCGTACAAGAAAAATTTGTTTGGATCATGAATATATTGTATAGTCCGTATTTGTTACGATATCTTCTTGAATGCAATGCTAATTTTTATTTCTTGAAGTGACCCACAAGTGACCCAGATCCAGAAAGAAAATAATTTTACGGTTTCTAAAATTCAACTTTTGTAGTTTCGGGTATCTCTGTGGGAAGGAGTTATCTGAAAATACGTTTTTAATAAGCTCTTTGAGAACTTGCTTTTAATAAACTGTCTATATCATTTTTAATTATTATGCAAGATAAATCCTGATAATAAAATAATATTTTTGACACCAAATTTTTAAAATAATTGCTAATTTTTTTGGTAACATTTCTTCAATATTTCGAGTTTTCTTGTCAATATACTACAAAACTACAATCCCTGCATTTATCAGATGTTAGAAATAATTGCAAATTATGGAGGCTTTCTGACTATCATAAAAATACAATTATTGACGTCAGGTTATTTGTGGAGTGCCTTGCCCCTTCAAGTTTCAATATTTATATATTTTGTGCTCTTCTGTATTCTAATTATTACATGGAAGACACCAGTGGAAGTATACATTAACGAAATATTATAGTAATTGTTCAGGGATTTTATTTTTTTATGAAATTAATTTGTATTAGAAATAATGCCACAAAATTAAAAAGAAGAAAAATATTTGTCTCATAATTCAAGAACTTTATTGTTGAAAAATATCATGGTGCGAAAAACACTATCCGAAAATTTGTTTAAATAATTTAAAAAATCAAAATTCTGTATGGTAATCCAAATTTCACTAACGTGATTATGTGGGATTTCTTTCCTTTTTTTTCTGGAATCCCCGATTTAGTTGAGATAAAACATTAATCGCGCTCTTCTTTAAATCAGGTTAATGAATTAGTGCGAATTAAAAAAATTTCGTTAAAATGAAATGATGAATGTTAAATATAAATTAGATTTTTTTGTTGATTGTGGTTTTCTGAATTTCTGAAAAGTGTTCACATATTAAAATTGATATATAATTTTCGTCTTTGTACATAATTATGAAAAATTAAAGGAATCATCGAATATTTATAACGTTCAATGAGCTAACTCCAAATTTTTTCTTCTACCTCAAAAAATGAGTCCAACTTTATTATCTCAAATAATGCAAAATGAGAGGGTGAAGCTTAAAAAAACGTTGTTTGTTTTAAACCACCTTAGTTCAATACTTCGAAAAGATGAAAATAATTTCGTATCTTGTTCAACCTCATTGATATATTACTACCTGTGAAAATGTATCAAAATCTTATAAAAATACCACATGATTATAACTGCAATGGGTCAAACATTCACTGGTGTCTCCTCTTAATATTTATTTTGAGTGTGTGAAATAATTTGTACATAGTTGGAATTTGAGTAAAGCTCTGTAAGTATCTCGAATGTTAAGAAGATAAGCGCTTGCAAGTAATAGAGGTGGGCGCTCTTAATTAGGCCGGTTGAGACTTACGTGAGGTGTAGAGGGTCGGACTTCCTGTGTAGGGGTTGGCGACGGAGTAGCTTCCGCTGGTGCTGTGACTATGCGGTGTGCTGGCGGAACTTCCGCAGTAACCACCACTGGTTACAACCCCCCGAGGACTTGCGCTGCTACTTTGCCTGTAGGCGTCGACAGTGCCACCGCCGCCTCCAGCACCGGCACCTGTCGTTACCGAACCTCCGTCTAGAAATAGAAACCTGCCCGTCAGACGAACTCGTCAGTATCCGATCGTTCACCACTAAAGTTGCCTAAAGTGTGTTTTCACCACGATCAAAAACTTTCAATGTTCCAAATTCCTATGCAAAATGACAAAGCTTCAAATCCAATTTTATCACAATGTTCATTTACTAATATAAAATTTTCATTTCAGGCACTGTATATGGCTACAGAATTTTCCGGAACGTTAGCCCTGAACGAGCTAAAAAAATTGGTTAGAGTTACGGAAAATTCCGTAACCACAAACAGTGCGTTTATTTTAATGTGCAATTAGAGAGGTTCAGTAGTTCAATGTTTATGGCAAATAAGGGTATTTTCTTGAGGAAAAAGGAAAGTTAAAGAAAAGAGGGATTTTTTTTAAGGTGTCAAGGAGTGAAAATACATCAACAGATATAATATTTTTATAACTATTAGCATTTTATGTACAGAAACGTTCTATATTATATGGGAATCTTTTGAATTACACAAGAGTCATATAAGAATTAAATAAATACCTTTTTAAGAAGGTTTTTCATATACTTCACATTATTGTGTTAATTTTTTTCCTTAGAAAACAAAAAGAATCGTGTTTGAATTAATCGATATTTTATTTTCCAATTTCTAAATTTTTTGAAAATATATTTTTATCAGTAGATAGATTTTAATTCTACAGTATTGCGCATTTTTATCTCGTATGTCCATGTCAGTAAAAAACCGCAAATTTTTTAAAGTACTTTACCAGCTGAACTGTACTCCCTATATTTGAATCTGTAAAAAATGGATTACTGAATCAACTCAGTAAGAAGTTGTACTGATTCACAACGCAAGCTCACTAATTGAAATGGCTAGAAATAGATCACTGATTGAAATCAGTAAGGATTTTCACTGAAAATCAGTGAAATCTCACTGATTTAAATGTAGAGAGTAAAAAGAAATAATTTCGAGAAGCCAAAAATAACAAGTTGGTTACCCTCCTGCGTTTCCTTTTTTGTTCAACAGATTATTGCAACGCGGCGGAAAAAGCTGTAATCAAATGTTGTTTCCAAGTATAATGTTTTTCTTGATTATAGTTATATGGCCTGTCAGAAACAATTTAAGACAAAATTTAAAAAAATCAATTACTCTTTTTTTTTAAATCCATGGATTTAATTTTTAAAGAAAATAAGTTTTCCAAAGATATTTTTATAAAAGTATTTTTAATTTTTCTTTTATTATAATGCAAGTTTTGCTACTCTTGAAATTCAAATTGACATTCTTATTTGCCAATTAATTGCCTATGTTCTCAATATTTGACCATATAATCCATAATTGAAAATATGAAAATCAGAACTGGATAAGGACCAAAAATAAAAATCTACAGAATGAACAAAAAAGGTTTCTACGATAGGTTTTCAAATAGAAAATTTTGATAAAATTTTAGAAGCATATCTTCCCAAGAACTCTGCATTGAAGATGTAAAAATATTAGGAACAAATTTCTTCACGTGAGAGGGGGGGGGATGCAAATATTTTTGATTCAGTTTTCCATTTTATAAATTTTAAAACTGCATTTTCAGAAAATCACGAAAATATAGGAACGACTTAGAAGAATAATAGGAAGATAATTAAAAATAGTTTATAAACACTAAAAGAATAATTTAATATTGTTGCACCTTAAAATTATTTTGGATTAAATTCAGCAAAATTTCTCTGTATTTAAACTAAAGTAGTCTAAATTTCGGACCTCATTATCTGAAATTCAGAATCAAGTTTTAAATTTGGTCAAATTTTACTTAAAATGGTCTTTCCTAAATCTATACAAAACTTTCAGTATTCTTCTTTACCAATTTTTTATTAAAAAATTAGTGAATATAAAAATTTATTAGCTTATAATTTGGTTTCAAATTCTTCATAGGATGCCACAGAGCAATAATCAAGAAAAAATCCTATTTGCAAACAACTTTGAGTTACAGTTTTTTTCACCGAAACATGTTTTTTACGTCAGCGAAAAAAAGGATTAGTATGTATGAAAAAGTGAGGTAAAATTTCCTGTATTTACATTTTTGAATCTCTAAAATTATCAAATTTTGTTCTAACGTATTTTTATGAGTGAAGTGTATTCCAATATCGAAAAAATTGTTTACAAATTTTTAAAGAGCTTTAATTTCTGATTGTTTGACTTCCATAACCATTTTTAAAAATTAGTATCCAAGAAAATAACAGAATTATTAAAATAGGAATTTTCTCAAAAACTTTGTTCGTTAATATGTAAAATCAAATCACGTTACTTTTCTGCATAGTACCATTTTCCATTTCCGAAGTTTGTGTTTTCAACCTATCACACTATCATCGAATGCCTTTCTTCATGTTTTCTGAAGAAAGGAATTTAAGATGTTTTAATTCAAGTTTGAGGTTGGCAAACAAATTGCGTGAAATCGGTATCATCAAAAATAATTTCTTCAAACGCATCTTGTTTTGAGTGTCTGTCCGTGATGATACTTAAAAAATAAATCAAAACTTTGTGGAAGAAAAGGGGAAAAAGGCAAGAATTATATATTTTATATATTTTAGGGAACATTTTAAATTTGAGGAAAAAAAGGAGAAAGGGGGAATGAGGTAAAAAGGGGACAAACTGTGAACCCTGTAATCAAATTTGTAGCTTTTTAAATAAATATTGGATGTATCTTATTTGACAATTATAAATGAAAACTCACCATCCGTCCATTTGGCTGCGCTGCCATTTTCCTGGACAGTGACTGCCAATTGACCCGTATAGGAGTTGAAAGCTGTGGCTGAACTAGATGTTGGGGGTGCTGCTGGATGACCTGAACCTGGACTCCTTGGTGCTCCCGAGATACTAGAATTTCCGCCTCTAGGCATACTATAAAGCGCCTCAGCTAGGTCAGCCGCCCTTTTCAGAATAATCTCTTTCGGAAGCTTTTCCGGATCGCCAGGGTGTCGAGGAATCAACTTCTGTAACCTTTGAAAGCCGTAGTCGATTGTTGGTTCGTTCAGGGCTGAAATTATGAATATTATAAATACCTGTTTGTAATACAATATTAAATATCCAAATCTTCAACGTTTAAAGCTGCAAAAGTACTTACAGACATAGACGAATCTTCCTGGAGATCCTTTACAGAATTGTTTACTTTTGTAGGATAGTGTTACTTCAACAACACCAGGTATCTGCCGCGGAGGGGTTTGTACTCTGATTGCGTGTGCCGTTATTAACTGCAATAAAGGAGCAAATAAATTTCCATTGAAAAGATGGGTTGTGAAATCTCCTTGAAGAAAAACGATAAAAATTTAAGAGACTTACCTCACTCCATACTAGCATAGTTCCGAATACAACTTGCAATCCATCGAAGAAGTTGTCCCCGATTATTATCACTGTAGAACCGCCCTGTGTCCACCCTTCGCTAGGTGATATAGCTTTTATGCAAGGAGTGGCGACAGGAATGGGAGGATAGAGACCTGAAATTGAAAAAATAGGCATATAATTAGTAAAGATTGCAAAAATAGATTTTAAAAAATCAACTTAGAAAACTTTAAATTTATTTCAATTATTCTAACATATAGCTACTCTAGTTACTAAAAGAGCCAGTAGTTCTTTATCTTAAAATCGTGAAAAATATGATGCATTAGTCATTAATTTAATCGAGGTAAAGTGTCAGAGCAGGTACATCTTCGTTTCGTTTGTTTGCTCTTCGGCGACGTTTGCTTTCAAGTGGCTAACGAAAAAGAAAGAAAAAATGAGGACGCATGAGGTGTAAAAGGAGAATGAAAGGTAAAACGAAATTGTGCACAACTGAGGATCGAGCAAGGTTGGTCGAAGGGTTGGGATATGGAAAATTATCTGAATATTCTGTTTATTCGGTCGAGGCCGAGTGGCAGATATATTTCCCGTGGTAGCAGGGGATTTCATGTGGAAGTGTGTGTGTGGGGGCATAAAGGGGGGGGGGATATGCGGTTGTGGTGGAGTATCGAGTGGGATGGGCGAAGGAATAAGAAAAGAAAGAGGGATGGAAAAGACGAAAAAGATAGAGACACAGAGAAAGGGGGAACGAGAGTGAGAGTCAGGGAAGGGTTGTAACAAGATGGAGGGAGGGCGATCGGGCCGCCAGTGTCTCTGCTTGAAATTTATAACCCAATGATATCATTTTGTACCCCGGCGAAGCCAAGCCACCCCCGCAGCGTACCAACCCCGGCAGGAACCAAGCCACGGCATAGTGGCTGACATCATGGTATATTGCTACCAGTGACTCTCAAACACTTTCCGCTGCCGCTGACTGCGAATAATAAATCTCGTCGCTCTTAACAAACTACCGCGAGAGCCGTTTGTCGCGCTCACCCTCCAACAACAGCGCTTTATGGAACACCCTCTAGATTACGAATGACTCCGATTACCTTCCGTGCGATCCAAATAATTTCCTGGAAATTAGATTGTTGGTATTCTGAACTACTGTTGATGAGAATCAGTGGCAGAATTAAGTATCATGTATTATTATTTAACTAATTATAAGTGATCATAATCATTTCACTTCTGGGCTTCAACTATGGGTGGGAGGCGGCACGTCCATAATAATATGACAGGAATTTAAGAGAATCTAATTAAGAAATTCCCAGAAAAAAATAGTGTAAGCTTTAATAGGTAATGTCAGTAAAAGTTTTTAAACGTAGCGTTACTTTGACCACCAAATCTGACAAAGCATCTTCGAAAAAGGGAGTAGTTGAAAAGAAGACTTTAAAATAGAGAGAGAGAGAGAGAGTGAGAGAGAGAAAGAGAGAGATAAGAGGCTGGAACAAGCGCACCAATTCGGAATAAATAAAATCTCCGGCGTTGCAAGGATACTACTACTACTTCGGTTTTGTTTCTCTTGGAAACGACCATTTTTTCTACTTTTCCACTCCTTAATCTACCCCTCACTTCCAAGCTCACCGTATTTTAAAATTTCTCGTCCTCAAACTCTCTGTTCACTGCAAGATCAAGCGATAAAATCATTCTCTTTTACGTGATAAATTTGAAAAAATTCATCTTTGAATCCTAACTTTAATCCAGAATCAAGTATTTTTACCAAGACATTAAATATACGTAAAAAGGTTATTTTTTTCTAGAGCAAACAACACTTAAGAAAAGAGAAATCGATTGGAAAAAACAGTTGTCCTTCTCATTTGTATGCGAGTTTCGACGTTTCAAAAGGTTGAAAAGGGAGTCATGGTATGGGAGCACCCAATTTTCGACGGGGGAGGAATCAAGAGGAGAAAAGGAGACGTCCGAGATAGCTTAAACTTAGAATTCACAAACCAACGTTCTCAGCAATGGAGAGTAGAGAAAGATAGAATGAGAGCGAAACGAAGACGAAAGAGAGGGGGTGGAAAATAAGAGCGGAAACCAGAGAGAGGAAGAAAGAACCAATTCTGCGCCCCGTGTCTTTGCGCTCCATGGCAGCTAACCAGACAAAAGGTGGAAGAGAGGAGAGAAGAAAGAGGGGCTAAGTGAGTCGTGAAAGAGCAAAAGAGAGGGCGATAGAGAGAATCAGGAGGGTGGAAAGAAAGCTTGAAACCTTGGCAAGGGAGAGAATGGCATCGTGGATTCTTCGTTTTCCTACTCCCATTGATTTACATCTTGTCTTGTCTTGCGAATAGTAGTAGGACCCGAGAAACGAACGAACGGAGGAAGTCAAGGGGAGTTAGGTGGTGAGGGGATGATATCAGCCGTTTGTATGCGCGGCCGAGGCCAAACTTTGCTGAATTGCCCTATGACTCCTTACGCCCTTTCCCCCTTACTTTCCGCGTGCCTTCCATTTATCCAACCTCCTGAAGCCTACGTTGTTACCGATCCTCCGAATTCTCTTATAGTATCAAAGGGAACTGTACCACTTATTTAAGTAACTTATTTATGTAAAACTATGCAATTAGAACGTAAGTTATGGGAAACAAAATTAGCAAGCAACTAGAAAACTTATTTCTGAAGATGGACGGTGTAATCTTATGTAACGCGAATTCATCATTGAATAATATCAAATAATTATGACCTACAAAATTGGGAGAAGGATGGATGTGGATCAGATGATGAGGCCGCTTAAACTCGATTACCAAGTTACAGGATTTAATTGTGTAGCATGATCATATAATCACCTTTGCTGATTAAAGTTCCGTCCGCGGTGTAGTAGATCGTTTCTGCGAACATACCTAAGTTAAGTACATAATACATAACGCGAATGTAACAGGTAAGCAAGTTTAAGCGGTCAAATTCTTAGCTTTCTTATTTCATGTTTGACTTATTAGAAGAAAATTGTAGATTTTAAAGCAGATTCAAAATAAAATGTTGAATCAATAACTATGTGATTAAAAAAAGTAGTACTCACTGTTATACTCGCCCGGATCACTCGGATCCAGCCTCTTCGCCCTGCGTCCATGTTTGCTGTTGTTGTGCACAAACATATTGTCAGAAACAGCTAATAGGGGACCCTCAACTCCAACTTGAGTAGATATGACAACCTGAAATAAAAGAATTGTTTTTCGTATTCAATTTTTATTTTATCGACGACTTAGAATAAAAAATTTGAAAAGATTTCCCTCTCTGATTAAATTTTTGCAATCTCTTTGTTATCTTGATTCTAAGAGAAGTGAGAAGAGACTCTTCCTCAAGTCAAACCTTAGCATTTTAATTTTCAAGTTTCAACGATAAGCAATTCCCAAAGAAATTTGTAAGTCTAGTAAATGTTTTAATTTTGGTTGAGGTTTCGCCGCGCGTTGAACCACGAACTACGCCAACAAAAGTACGAGACGAGGGTCAAGAGGGATGAAGCAGCAGGAATGGCAGTAGAAGCAGGAAAGGGTGAAGAGGCACTATCGTGGTTTTTGTTATTTTATTTTTTAATCCTGTCTTTTGTTTTGGCGCGTGGAGTCTCGCTGAGGTAGGGTAGCGAGATATGCTAAGGAATAGTGGGACGCGCCGTTATATAGGATAAGGGATGGAATGGGGGTAGCTGATACCGTGCTGAGCTAATTGCTAGCCCCCTCGATTACAAGTCTCTTGAATAGGGCTCTCAACTTGTGACACGTTCGCTTATCGTAAAAATCATAATACACATCCATACTTTAAACCCCCGATTAATTCTTTTGACGAATCTCCCTTTTTATGAGAAATTTTTTTATTCAAAAGACTTCATTAGAAAATGTATTGTATAATTAATTTGTTATGAAGAACTGTTCTGCAAACTTTTAAAACACTTTGAAAAAAATCGTGACATCTAGAATTTGTCAAGATCTTCAATCTCGTCTTTCTAAAGGTTCTCAATTAATTCAAATTAAATTTCCACGCTCTCACCTGAAAACGTCTCATGTCTCGTGGATTCCCAGCGTTCTTAAGACAGTTCTGGTTGCACTTGAGGAAGAACTTGAGGAAGAACCTGAAAGCAAAGAGAGAGAGAGAGATAGGGTTATACTCGAGGGTTAAACGGTTGACAAGGTACTTAACGCTCTTCAACGTCGGAAACTTAATTAGAACGCGAACTCGGCCGGAAAGCGAATCTGAATACTGCATAAGCCAATCGTGACCCTGCTTCACTTGCCTCTATTATTCAGCATTTCTCTAGATTAAACCCCGACTCACATGTTCTCCAACCTTTATAACCAAATGGGGCCGTAACATAGAAAACAGTGTGCCACAAGTATACAGATTGCAGCTCCTTAAATGTCAAATAATTTAAAAGGGTTCTTTGAGTGTTCGGGTTTGAAATGGACCCTAAAACTTTTTTGACGTGGAATTACGTCTATGTTTTTGGTAGCTATGGGGGTACACTGGCAACGCGACTTCGACATCAAAAAGACATGAAAGCGTGTGCTATACGAAACTTGCGTTATCTCGCTGCAAGCGCATGCGTGTGCAGGGATACGAGGGCATAAGTATATCTCTTACCTAGGTTTGTCTGTTTCGTACGCTTCTTCTACTTCTTTCTGTCGCATCTATGACTAAGTAATACAATAATCGTCACATGATGTTTCTCGAATTCCTTATTTTGGCAACGCCTTTGATTACGTCTCTGTTTCGTCTTGCCCGCGTTTTTTATTAAAACGTCCGGACAGGGATCGTTGGGATTTTTAAGATTCCAGGTCTGACCTGGACCCCTACTGGACCATATGGATATCCGGACCCTTCAAAACTTTACAGTTTCGATCCCTGTCGGCATGAATTTATTTTATCTTAAAGAAAGACAAAAAAAGAGACGAGTGACGAGAAACTAAGATTTCTGCGGAAGGAAGGTACATTTACTACTTTCGCAACTTAGGCGATGCTTACCACTCGAGATATCGCGAATATCGGAAGGTCTTGAGCTGTTCGGAAGACAGATGTAAGGTAGGCAGGGTGGAAAGGGTAAAAGTGTAGAAACGAATATAAGGTAAAGAGAGGAAAAAGATGGAAGATTCACTGTTGGATAGCAGGTACGCGTAGCCGAAAAGCCGGCGGCTCAATTTTCATGAATTATGTAGAATATCAGGGGATATTGAATTCGGTGAATTTTTCGTGACTGTACGCGGTGAGGTTGAGGAAGGATAGGGTAAATATGTGAATCGAGGAGGATCTAGAAGTGGAAGAGACGCACAAGAAACAATCAGGAGTAGGCCAGAGCGAGGCGAGACGAGTCGAGAGGGTTGGTTGGTAGGCCTTCGTCCCGTGGGACGCCATTGTCATCCCCTGCGGAGTGCGTCCGGGATTCCATGGAAAAATCAAACGCATACTTTCCAGACGTATTCCTGCAAAGCAAGAGATATAGCTTCATTGAAACTACTCCTTCCCGCAACAAAAAACTAATATAAGCCTTATGTTGACTTTAAGTATTTCAAATAATGAAAAAGAGATAATTAAAATATAGAGATTTGAGGTTTACGAGTGTTGATTATGTGTTGTAGAGCCTTTCTTGACAGCGAGGCGAATTTAATTTCGTTCACTCTTAGAGGGCGTTAAGATCCTATCGAAATGCTGGATGGGTATTCAAAGCATTGTACAGTGGCTTATCGAGGAAAGAGATCTCGCTCTAAACACCATGTCTCTTCTTGCCTGAGGCATCGTACCACACCTTCCAGAGGATAGAAACTCCATCGACCCTTTACACACATAATACACACACCTAGTTAGAGACGGCTGAAAACAGGTGTCGATGGACTACAAAGTCTTAACAGTAGTTCTCGTTTAAATCGCTGCAAATAGCAAACTATTCTACTTTTTCTTTATTTTGTCAGATAATTCAGAGATATTTGTCGGATATGGTTGGATTAATACTAGTATGACTCTAATAAGTTTGAGAGTCCCTGAGATGAAAGATATCACTTCTCCGAGATTATTGTCTTAGCCAGCTGTCAAGAACGATTCGTTGCTGACGACGTCATTTGTGCGAAAACTTCTACGAGGAAAGAGATGAAAGAGATTCCAGGATGAATCAGATGAGGAGGAGGAGATGGATATCATACCCTCGTGCAAGGTCGAAGGGTACACTAATCATTCGCGACACCCAGTGCCGTGGGCTTGCTCCTTGCACGAGTTTTCTTCTATCCTGCCTCAGGGAAGTATTGGCTGTTAGAGACTAATGGATTGCGTTACAGACTGATTCAAATGCGAACTGGATTTCATTCCCAGCCCGATGGGGCATCGATAGCAGCGTTGAAGCGCCGGGCGTTAGTTTCTTAGAGCAGGGGCTAAACTCAATTCTGGGGTGTCTATTAGATTTTTCTTCTTCGAGTATGTTCGCACAACCCTGGCGCTCAGCAGGATATTTCGCTTAGTCTGGAGAAATAGCTTTTGTATTTGATACGTATTGATGATTTTCAAGTTCAGCTTTTTAATTAGGAAATCTTAAGCGTGAATGGTATTGTATGAAGTCATAAAATGCTGCGTTTCTCATGTATTCTTGTTTAGCTTCTTATTTTTGAACTAAAGAAGATATAAGAAATTAAGTGAAAGTATTCTAGCATTTTTGTCCCAAACAAATGTTTCCACACCAGGACTGATTTTGGACTTTTTTGGGGGACTTTCGGACCTTACAGGAATTCTATAACCACTTTTGTTTTTCATTCAAGAACTCATGAAATTCTTACAACAACTGCATAGTTATATAAATGGCCTGTTATGTGAAGAGTGTTTTTACAAAGATCGAGTGCTTCGAAACTGTTAATTGGTACACGCGAGGCAAAGGTAAACAAAGTTGGCCGTGCGAGGTTCGATGATTTATTGCAAGGTTTGATTGAATTCATTGGAGTCTGTTTGCCTGAGTTCGACAAGCAACCCTCCTCCCTCCCGTCGTGTAAGCGAGACTCACCGATATTTAGCTTTTTTCATCTACGCCGCTGGAATAGCCCCAGCTTTTTTCATTCTGATGCGAAGTTGCATGCTGTAAAAGTGAAAACAGCGGAACACTACACATCTATCGGGCCTTCGATCCTCCCATGCTACCTCTCACCCTCCCGTGCTTCCTCTCACCCTTGTAGCAAATGCTCTCTGGCGGCTCGACTCACCTCACCTCACCATGCATCGTTTTATTTCATTTTATATCGGGGATGAAAAGGCATGCCTCGACGTTTGACTGCAGTTCGAGGATGATTTTGCAATCGGACGCAAGTAGACTGGCTCTCTGTATATTTTATTCTCTGTCAATTCGTTAGTGGCTGAACAACAAAGTCATTGATACAAAAAATATCCTGACGTGATATTTGGAATAAGTACTTACAACATCGCACAATGGTCTTTACTATTTTAATAATGAATTTACTTAAAGAGAGAACTTTAAATATGAGATGGAAGTATAGAAGTTGTCTCTGATCCGGTGTAAGTATATTTCCATCAGGGGTAAATGGATGTAGGGAGCTTACTGACAGACTTACGGGTAATAGTACCAAATAGGGTGGCATCAAGTGCATTAAAAATCTATTTTCTTCAAGGTGCTGGTATCCTTAATCATATTTTAACCTCCCTTCTTTCTCGAGTAAGTGGAACAAACGCGATGGAAATTTCAAAGAGAACCCTTGTTTTTATTCGTTACACGACAAGAAGCGATTTCAGAATCAAACTCTCATGAATTCTTTCATTGGGAAAATGCCTTTGGAGAAAAATTAAATTCTGTCTACTCAGCAGAATTAAGGGTGTGTCTTGCGGAGTGTGCTAATCACCTATTAATACGATCCAACCTTCCAAAGTACCCTTCTGGGAGGTTTTCGTTATCACTCGACTAAGACTGGTAGTCAGAAACAAATAGGATCCTGACTACGATGAAATTCATATCCTAGTTATCAGGATCACCACCAAAGGGACACTTATATCAAGGACCCATTAACTTTTCTTTCTGAATGAATAGTGCACACTAAGCATTCCTGAGTCAATTACTAGAATGCAAGAAATTCTTTGGTTTTTTTTTGTGAGATTTACAATTAGAGACTGAACAAGCTGGGGAAGTATACCTTATTCTTAGTTCCACTGATCGAATTTTATAAGTTTGGTTATCTAAGTCTCGTGAATTTCATAGAGAACATCTACGCCTGAGAATAATAATCTAGCTGTGCATATTTAAAACGACCAAGACCTCAATTAATAAGAATATGTACGAAGGTGTAGGTATAAGGTGCAGATATCCTAGAGCTGTATGCTTCTTGCATACACCTTAACTGGGGTTAGTAAGGGGTTAGGTAGGTATCTAGGGATGCTTAATGTTTAACAAGCTTCCATTACGCCCCCTGCACTAAGCCACCCCTGCTTTGCCCCTGACCCTCAGAGCATCGCCATCCAGCATCCTCATACTTGGCGCTTCGTATCCTTCCAGGAAGTATGATAAATAAAAAAACACCTGAGACGAATTGTACCTTAGAAAAAAACTATTGAATGAGGAATTTAATTCTTGAATTCTATACAAGTCCAAACTTATATTTATTATCGTTTTTACATATTATTTTTGAGAATTATATTTTTAATCACACAGTAAATCCCAGGATATAAAACCGTTGCATATCATTCTGATTATTATCAACTTCAAATGAAAATGGTCCACTTTTTCGGTTCCAAAATTATTTTTAACGCAACTTCACTCATGCGTGCCGACTGGCAATTGTTATACTTTTTATTGAAAGACATGCCCAACATAATAGTTCTAAAACCAGGAATATGTTAAGAAATTAATTATTTTCCTTTCCAAAAGGGTTTTCCTTAGATTTGCCTAGTTTTATTTTCAACAGAATAGTTAAATTTATAGCAGAAGGGATGTATTTTTGCCAAAGGAATTTATCTTGTAACCACTTAGTTGAATTTTCAACCAAAAAATAAGAATTTTCAACAAAATAGTTGAATGCTCAACGAAAATAGATTACTTTTCAACCAAACAGTTGCAAGCGAATATTACACCTTGAAAATAATGTTTTCTTTGTTTCTAAAAGTATTTCTATAGATTTACCTAGCTTCCAGTTCTGGAAGATTTACAACTTCCTAGGGACAACGGGGAATGTTGTAGAAAATTCTGAATTCGAGGTTGAGTAGTTCAAGTTTTCGCAAAAACTTAATGATTTTTAATTTTTTTTTAATTTAAGAAATTTCTTCAAAAGTTGACCTTTACAAGTTTAGTGTGTATGTAGATTGCCATACCTTGGATGTGACATAACAAGTGATACTTGATGGTTGCTACTCATGAAAATTAATGACAGGTAATTGATCTTCAATTTTCTGATTAAATAAAAAATCCAAAATCTGTATAAAAGCGTTGCATATCATTTTGATCCAATTTTGGGATCAAATTGATCAACTGGCATTTACTGTGAAGAAATTGAGATGAAGATAGGTTTTTTGAATGTAATAAAGGAAGAAAGGGACTTGTGTCATGTTGCATATAGCGGAAGGAAACAAGGCTACTCAGCAGATGCCGAACAACTACTGAAACGCTGGATAATTCAGAACTGAGTAATACACCTTAGGAGCTTGCATAGCTTGAACCATAGGATCTTGTTCAAAGTTAGTCTCCAGCCCGCTCTTCGCTTCACATGCCGATACCCTACAACGCCAGCCCATAGCATTAGATCAGACATGCCCAGCGAGGAGAAATTCCCGAACAAAGCAGAAGTTGCACTTCCATTTCTTCTGAAGAGTGGGAGAGGACTGAAGCAGTTGTCACGTCGCATGGTCATCTTTCGTTCTAGTGATGTAGCCCAGCCCTGAAGATATGAAATATCCACCACTTATCCAGTGACTTATCCACCACTTGAGCTCTTTAGAAGAAATTGAAGCAGAAGTGCAACATCTGCTTTGGTCGAGAATTTCTCCTCCCTGGGCAGGTCTGCATTAGATATAAGACCATGTAGGTCTAAAAATATTTCCCACTTTAATGATCTAAGGAAACATTGCATTGCTTTCATAATTTTAAATTAAATATATAGGGAATTTCAAGGTCTTCCATTTTCCGAGAAAATGTTATTGAATTTTGAAAGTCGTATTTGAGCGAAATAGCAGCGACATATATAAAATCCTCGGCACGTAGATACTTGTCGTATTCGGAGAGAAATTCAAGGATTAAATTCAACGTTACCGAATTCGGACAACCGGTATGGATGACAGCGCAAACGGAAATTGCTGAATTATCTCGGCGCCTTGGGCACACACTCGGACAATGCCTGGCTACCATTTCCATAAACGCATCAGAACCACGTCTAGTAGTGTGAATGATCACACACTCTCGTGCTAGTAAGTATATATATTTGCGACCTGGGGAATTACGCACATTGCCATGAATACCTACGATTTACAATTCATGTACCACTCCTATTCGAATATGTGAATACAGCGTGACTTATTAATGTCTACATTCAGATAGGAGTTCTCATGGGAGCCTTAAAAGCGATTAAGTCTTACTTAAACTTGACATATTTTAACAATGGCAAAGATCTTTTCTTGGGCAGACTCTCATTAGTATTTAAAATATTCTTTCAATTAATTAGTCAGAGAAAAATTTCCTTAATTTGGTGGTGGAAATCTGATAAATGTTCCGCGACAGAAAG
The DNA here is from genome assembly GCA_011634705.1 of Andricus grossulariae. Classification (NCBI taxonomy): domain Eukaryota; kingdom Metazoa; phylum Arthropoda; class Insecta; order Hymenoptera; family Cynipidae; genus Andricus; species Andricus grossulariae. The sequence goes on from JAABKJ010004827.1 coordinate 19,424, forward strand.
AGGCTTCAACAATTTTGATAGCTCGATTTGCCGAGTTTCACTGTTGGGTTTGGAAATGACATTAGCTTTGAGTTAGCGTTGAATTACCAGAATCAGTCTTCGCTGAATGAATTTATTACACCGAACCGCAAACTAATGAGCTATGTGTATAAGTTTGCCGTCGCGAGTTCACTTAATCCCTGCTAACCTCGTTGCCGCGGTTGAAGGAAGGAGGGAGAGAGTTTGTCGAACGAGGTGGCTAAAATGTGATTTTAATATTCTCGCTCCTTTGAGAGGAAACTCGTGAGTCTCGCTAACTGGCTTAGGAGAATACGGCACCCTCCCCTGTAGAGGGATTCCTCTTTGGGTAGTGTACCTTGTTCGAAACTCTATAAAATCCTTGACTTTGGCACGCTTGGGAAACTTAAGATCTTATAGGATTCAGTCAATTAAAAAAAGTACCCACACAGGGCGGACAGTAAAAATGGGTTTTATTTTGAATATATTTCAACCCCCTTACATAATTTTTGTTATCTCCTAATAAATAGTATTTTTAGTGTCTCGATAAATAGTTAACATAAAAAGTTTTATCAGAGGACAAAAAATTAAGTTGTCTTACGTAAAGAGCATATACTACTGCAATTATTTCTGCAGAAATGCCTGAAGCTGCGCAATTATAGAAGTGAAAGGGTAGGAAGAAGCGGGGTTTAATAAAAAATTTGTCTTAATTTTGCCTGTGGTAGTTTTTTAATTCCTCCCCGTGGGCGATATTCCAGCCTTGATGAACAGAAGTGTGAAGGAGCAACTAACGATAAGCTTGCGGAATTAATTCCCTCCTGGCGCTGAGTTTTATATCTAGTAAAAGTTATAAAAAGTGAGATACAGTTATTCAGTTTATTTTTGACTTTTAGTAAACAAATTGGAATAATTTTGATGTTTGAAGAGAGTAGAAGTTTTGAGGATGTTAAATGGTCGATAAGGTTTCATGACTCTTACCAGAACGAATTCGGAGACGACGAGAAAACGATATACCTTATCCGCAGCGAATCTTCTACGTTAGGAGGGGTAAGAAAGAACAAAAAATCAAGGATATAAGCGGGTTATCGTCGTCGGTAGAAGAGTTTGGGAGGTTAGCCGTCGCCATGTTGGCAGGACGTGGAAGCACGCAGGACACGACGCCGTAGCGGGCCGTGTAGGGGTTGCCATGGAGACTTCATGGGGAGGGAATTCGCCCTCTTTCACCCTCACCAGATGATAATGCCTGCCTGCCTTTCTACCGATGTTGCCTACCACCGAAAGCCGCGATATCAGAAGCCCCTGCAATAAAGCAACCGTGCATGCTCGCACAGCACGTTAAAAGAGTAACAATACGAAAATGTTGATTGCAAATCGATAACGGTAATCGCGGCACGACTTTATGACAATAATATTTTTACATTTCGTACAATTGTGAAAATTTAATTTATAAAAAGAAGATTAGGCATATCGAAAAAAGTGGCAGAGCAACTGAATTCTGCTCTGATAAAAGTATAATTTAAAGACTCTTGATATCGTGCGTAAAGAAGGAGATGTGACCCCACCCCCGTAGTTCGAACAGAATACGAGTACACAAGAGTGATAATAGAATAACAGACAGCCCAAAAAATTCCGTGAAGATTTCCTGAAACTTACAATGCAAGGTTGGGAATATTGCATTGAATGATTAGGGCAAGTTTCGTTTAACCATTAAAATGTTCGGGAAACATTCGAGAAAGGTACCTGGGAAGTATTAGTTTAATTCTTTTTTTATAAATACGGAAAACAATAAACTTCTGATATAAATGTCCGGAGGTATTCTAGGTGGACCGAAAAAACAAACTGCGCAGCTGTAGGTACCATAGAATACTACTGCGCATCCAAGTTAGGTACACAAATTTTCCAAACTCTCCTGATCCTCACCTCGCAATATTGTCCGACAAGCACACATTTTTTGGCTGAACAAACCTTGTCCTAACCTATTAATGCCATATTCCCAACTTTGCATTGCGAGTTTCAGGAAATCTTCACGAAATTTGTTGTGCTATCTGGGATCCCCAGACATTTGTAAGACGATACAGTGCTAATAAACCAGTTTTTCTTCAAAATGTTTGTCAAAATAGGAACAACAGTACTAAAAAACTTTTGTATTATTCTTTGAAAAAATTTTATTACAATTAATCATGAGACTTATTACCTAAGAGAGTACTGTCGAAACAGGACTATTGTACCAAAAAACTTTAAAACAATCCTGGCGGTGAAGATTTTTTCTTAAACAAAAAAACTGGAAGAGTCCCACTTATTTTTGTTTTCAAAATTTTCACAAATACTCATTGTATTTATATTCCAAAAATGTAATAAAAAAAAAAATTATGTTAAAAAAGATCAAACTCGGCCTGTTTCAGCTGAATATTCGGAATATAAATATTATGACCTTTTGTATAAGAATTTTGAAAAATAAATCAATTTTACGCTGTTAGAAAGATATGATTAAATTTTCATGCACACGTATTGGAAGCTTTCTCCACACATGTTTCACCTTTCTATCGTATTTATACTTTCAAATCTCTGTAGAGTGTACTATGATAAAAGCTATCAAATTTGTTTATGACAATTAATTAAAAATACTATTCAAATAAGACATAAAGGATTTCTCTTCATTAATTGTCAGTTACATGTGCTTAAATATCAATTTAAGTTAGGGGCTATCCATAAATTACTTAACCACCCTACAATAGATAATGAACCTACAGTAGATAATTATTCATTTGAAATACTAATGTATTTGAAATAATTAGTTTAATTTTATGAATAGTTAGGACACTGTATGTGTTAAACAATTAAAATGATTTATTTTAAATATATGTATGCTTTTGATTAATGATTATCTACTGTAGGTTAATTATCTACTTAAGGTGGCCTCTCCTAACGCAATTTCCCGACATTCTCCCTTCTTCATGTAACGCTTTGTCCGACTTTTCCCTGTAGTTTTTCGCCCTTGTATAACACTGGGATACCTTACCAGTACTTAAAATGGAAGTTGAAACAGGTCTGACTGTGAAAATTTGTAGTAGTTTGATCCCATTCCAGCAGTAATTTTTGGGGACACAATTCTTGCTTTTTCACTTTTAACTACGAAATTCATAGAAATTAAAAAAAAAGAATGCAACGATCAAATTTGGACGTTAAAGAAGAATTAAAATTGTTATTTATTCTGAATTCAGTTTGCTAAATATTATAGTTTTTTTTTTTTTAAAGAAAATATAATGGAACTTTTCCAGTACTTTTGTCCTGACATATTTTTTTTTTTGAAAGGATTTATTTTGAACTTTTTTGAAATATGAACTTAAGCTTGTCACAAATTCTATAAAAAAGTGAAGTTGAACTTTTCTATTATTTTCGTCTCAAAAAACTACTACTTTTAGGAGATAAATCCTAGGATAACATGTAAACAAATTTGAAAGAATATGATGGAACATTTTTCGTACTTTCGGCCCTATTTGGACTTTTAAAATATTTGAGAAAAGTTGGTACAGAAGTACTGATTTGTCTCATATCCGCTACATTAGTGGGACTTCATTCGGAATCCTAACGGGATCCCAACGAGACTTTATTTTTTAATCAGCAAATCTGAAATATAATCCTGATTTTACCAAAAAATATATAATACATAACATCATGATCCATCCTCAAAAATAATGTTGAAAAAGTAAACATTTGTCACTATTTTCATAAGTAATTTATCGCCTTAATACGAAATTAATAATGTTTAAAGTGTCATTAAGGTTTTACAAGAATGGGAAATGCTTGTTTGAAGTATACTTTGAGTGGAATAGTTGCAACCGTAACGCAGTGACGGGTACTAGAGCCTTTTTTTTCTAACATGCGGTGGATATCTATAGCGGCGGAATGTCGTCGTATTTTCGGTTTACGGCGTCTGAGGGCTTGTGACGTAGGGATTGAATAGGGTGGTTGGTAGTGGGTGAGTACCTGAGCGCTTCAGCGCTCAAGGGTGAAGAAGGTGGTTCTATGGAACGGGTGAATACGGGCCTCCAAAGGTGTCGTTACAATTAGACAGTGCTGCCAACTGCTACTGCCTCAACCGCTAAATAACTTACCAGTGCTGACAACCTGACCGCCTATCGTTACAGCACACTTTACCGGCATACGTAACTAAGTCTCACTTGAAATCAGTCTATAAATAGTTTAAGCTGCACTTGCGGTATATTTTCTTTTTATTTACAATTGCATTTATACTAGGTGATTGATGTTTGAGTCAAAAGACAATTTCGTAATTCAAGATGAACGGTTGACCAAACAGGTGTATAAAGGTAAAGTAAGTGGCAGAATGCCCAGAGGTAGACCGCCGAAAGAATGGTTAGAATCTGTGAATGAGACATTAATTCAAAGAGACATAA
>JAABKJ010004828.1:0-23834 GCA_011634705.1 Andricus grossulariae
GAAAAAATGGCAGATACCATAATTTCATACAAATGTTGCGATTTGAATGAAACTTGCTTTCACAAGGCTTTTGAGGTCATGAAGTACCGTCTATTGCGGACTTATTTGATTGTACTTTTTATCATTTGTTCATAAAACTGTTATTTTTGGCTTGAGCGAAATTTATAATTCGGGGTGATTTTTTAGTGTGAGTCCCGTCGCCCCTCACGTCGAAAATTGAGTCAAATAATTTGCTTATCACACTGTATGTGCACTTCTCGTTTTTCTTTGCCTCACAGTTTTTTTCGGGAAAACATCACATACTCTTGATGATGAATATTTTCTCAACGTAAGAGTTAATTCAGCAGAGGGAACGAAAGAGTGACATTTTTGTGTTTCAGGCACTGTGTTTTCTGATGCGAATCTCCAGTTAAGTTCTTGAGTAGTGATGGCGTGATTTTCTTTGGTACTAAAGAATACTAAAGTTTCAACTACATTTTTCTTAGCCCATTGATACAAGGCTTCATCCGTCCAATTCGGATCTTTAGATGACGCTTGCAGGCTAGCACGCGCTGCGAGTCTTTTTAAATTTCCCCCAATACCATCACAAGGGCCTTTTCCGTGCGCCGTTGCGTGGAAATTCCACTCGGTTGGAATACCAAAATCCATGTCATGGTGGAGCAAATTGATGAAGTTACACTTATTTCTGAAGTACTGGGCGGCTCCATCTGTAAAATGATTCATTTTTTTGGGTTGAAAATTCTCTTTTAAACAGTGTGTAATAATTTTTTGAAAATCGTACACCGCAATTGTGTCATGAGTCAAACAGTCTGATAATAATATAGCAAGACTGCGGTGCTTTAGAATGTTCTCCTCTTTAAAACAAATCACCACAGTAAAAATGGTAGCTTGACCATTCTTCCAATGAAATGACTGAGCTGGATTCTGGACTACAAAGGCATAGTTTTTAGCGAAATCACAAAAAATAAGAAATTCTCCTGCTTTCCGTGTGTCCTTAAGGTTTTTGAAAAAAGTTGACTGTTGTTTGGCTGTAAAAGAGTGAGATTTAAGCTTGAACAACCTAAAAAATGATTTATTTTACAGATGGAGCCGCCCAGTACTTCAAAAATAAGTATAACTTCATCAGTTTGCTCCACCATGAAATGGATTTTGATATTCCAGCCAAGTGGCATTTCCACGCAACGGCGCATGGAAAAGGCCCTTGTGATGGTATTGGGGGACATTTAAAAAGACTCGCAGTGCGTGCTAGCTTGGAAGCGTCATCTAAAGATCCGATTTTGACTGCTGTAGCCTTGTTTCAATAGGCTGAGAAAAATTTAGTTGAAAATTCAGTATTCTTTTGCCCCAAAAAAAAATCACGCCATTACTACTCAAGAACTTAGAGGAGATTCGCATTAGAAAACACAGTGCCTGGAAAACAAAAATGTCACTCTTTCGTTCCCTCTGCTGAATTAATTCTCATGTAATTTAAATTTGCAGGTGGTTGTGAATATCAAGGGTGCAAACTGCACACGGCAACTGAGAGACGAGATTCTAAGCAAATATCTTTTCCTTTAGAGTACACGTTGAATTATTTTAACTTCCTTCGAGTATTTCTAATTGTGTAGAATTCAAACGAATTATTAGAATTGACTTGTGGTCCTTTGAATTATTTTGGAGTTTTCGAAATTATCTTGAAACCTTTACAGTACACCATAAATTATTTTGAATTCTTCCTAGTCTTTTGCATTCTCTGAAATCTACTTAATTCTCTGAATTCTTCTGAATTGTCTGAATTCATTGAATTCTCTGAACTCTTTCAAATTCCCTGAAATCTTTTGAATTCTATGAATTCTTTTGTATTGTCTAAATTCTTTTGAAATTCTATATTCCTTTTGGAATTCCGTGAATGCTTTTGAAGTTTGTGAATTCTTTTGCACTCTGTGAATTCTTCTGAATTCTCTAAATTCTTCTTAATTCTTTGAATTCATCTTAATTCTATGAATTCCTCCGCTATTCTCTGAATTCTTCCGAATTCTCTGAATTCTTCTCAATCGTCTGAATTCTTTTAAATTCTCTTAACTCTTTTAAATTCTTTTGTATTTTCTAAATTCTATTGAAATCCTCTAAATTTTTTTTCATTCTATAAATTCTTTTGAAGTTTGTGAATTCTTTTGCACTCTGTAAATTCTTCCGAATTTTCTAAAGTCTTCTTAATTCTTTGAATTCTTCTTAATTCCATAAATTCTTCCAAATTCTTTGAATTCTCTGAATTGTTTTATAATGTTCCAAACTCTCTAAACTGTTTTGAATTCTTTGAATTCACGGTATCACTAAACTTTTTAAATGTTTTTTAATTGTCCTGAAATCATTAGAATACACGTTAAATTATTTTAACCTTCTTTGAATATTTTTGATTTTGTAGAATTCACATGAATTCTAGAGAAATTTCAAAGTTTTTTTTTCTTTATTCTCTTGAAATCTTCATGAAAAATCATGAATCGATCTGAGTTTCTGCAGGTCTTATGTATTCTATGAACTCTTTTGAATTATTCTGAATTCTCTGATAATTGATAAATTGCCTGAATTCTCTCGAATTCTGTGACATATTTCAAATTCTATGAATTCTTTTGTATTATCTAAATTTTTTTAAATTATCTAAATTTGTTTTGAATTCTGTAAATTCTTTTGAAATCTGTGAATTCTATTGAAATCTGTGAATTCTTTGGAATTCTCTGAATTCTTCTAAGTTCTCTACATTTTTCTGAATTCTCTGAATTACTTTGAAATTTCATGAATGTTTTAAAAATGTTTTGTAATCATCTTGAAATCATTAGAATACGCCTTGAGTTAGTTTGAACTCCTTCTTTTGAATATTTTAAATTCACTTAAAATCTTTAGAATACACTATGAATTATTTTAACTTTCTTCGAATATTTTGAATCCTGTAGAATTCTACAGAATTCAAAACACTTGAAGGAATTTAAAATAATTGAACGCGTATTCTGAAGATATCGAAAGAATTCAGAAAACTGAAGAAGAATTCAGAAGACTATTTGAATACAAAATATTTTAGGGAATTCGAAAGAATTCAGGAGAATTCAGGTAATACGAAAGAATTTTAGAAATTCAAAATAATTAATGGTGTGTTGTAAATGTTTTAAGAGAGTTCAACAAAACTTCAAAAGAAGTCAAAGGAGTATATGTGGATTCTAGGAATTCTTTTGAATTTTACAGAATGCAACATACTCGATGGAAGTTAAAATAATTCTACGTGTATTCTGAATTAATTTTTGATAGGATGTGGAATTTTTATTTTATTGGTAAAAAAACAGAATTCAAAATAGAAAAGTTACATTTTTAGACAAACGAAACAAGGCAAGAAAAAATAAATAGACCAAATTTGTTCACTCAAGAAAAAAAAAACTACAAATTTCTGATTAATCATTTTTTTCTTGGATGCGCAGTTTTTGTTTTAATCGTGAAAAATAAAATTAAAAATAAAAGAATTACATTTTTGCACAAACGACACAAGCTATGAAAAAACTTCAGAGACAAAAGTTTCTCACACAAAAAAGTGTTGTACCGAGCACAAAGGTTTGGATGCGACTGACTCGAGAATGAGAAAGAATAGTGAAGCTGTATCACACAAAATCAAAAAGACAGGTGTCGCTACATTAGCTAAAATTGAACCTGAGACTTGTTTCAAATAGTCACCTTGAACAAATTGCCAACACTAACCCTCAAGCTGAAGGTTGTACAAATTTAAACTTCCACTAATCCGTTGCTTCCTTAGCTGCCTCTGTTAGTCTCATGTTTTCTGCTTCGGTACTTGAGAGAGCCACTGCTTTTTCTTTCTTGGCTTCCCAAGAAATCGGCGAATTTCCAAGAATAAAAACATAGCCAGTGTATGACTTCTGAACGTTGATACAGTTGGCCCAGTCAGCAGTCAGTAGTGCTCCAATCAACTCACAAAGGGATACTCGTTTTCTTCTTCTTTGGAATGTTCTTCGGGTTTTGACAACTTCATTCCCAAACTCATTGGCGTCGTGGCAGGTTTGGAATCTTAGGTTCCGAACTAAACATCTGACTGAACTCCATCCCCAAACATCACTTCATCTTCCCCAGATCTTTTATCTTGACAAATTTCGCCAGTTCCTGTTTTATTCTAATCAGCAAATCCACATTTTTCGAGGCCAGGAGCATGTTGTCAACATATGTCAGAACTATCATGCCGTCTTCTTCTTGTTTGGCAATGTAGACACATTGATCTGCATTTGTCGGTTTCAGTCCCAAACTTCGTAGCACGGTATCATACTTATTATGCCACTGCCTTCCAGCCTGCTTAAGTCCGTACATAGCCTTCCTCAGAAGATACACTTGATTTCTTCTCTTCAGCTCATTCAACATCTTTGTAGCATTTACAGCCTCCTTACTGTCGACACGCGTTGAATTTTCTTCTGCAGCAATCCTCTGCAGCAATTCAGGGAACAATTCTGGAAATTCTATGAAGATCTCTTCCTCGAGATTTCCATTCAAAAAGGCCGTCGTTACATCCAGTTGATGCCCGATGAGTCCATGTTCAACAGCCAAAGCCACCAACAGCCGAATGGAGCTCAACCGTGCCATTGATGCGAAGGTTTCGTTGAAGTCAACACCAGATTTCTGCGCATACCCTTTTGCGACCAGACGCGCTTTCCTTCTCTTAATTGTTCCGTCATTCTTATATTTATTTATAAGAACGATTCTGCATCCAATCACGTTTTTCTTCTCTGGACGATCCTTCAACGCACTTAATTCATCCACGATAGCCTGCTACCACTCTTCTGCATGCGATCCAGATAATGCTTTTTTTACTGGAATTTCAGCAATATTTGCATAATCCTGAGCACCTTCGATAACTGATTCTTCTTGCACAAAATTAAACTGCTTTCTTGGTTTACCTGGAAGACCAGTTCTGAGAATACGTCGTCTACTAGCAGCCCTCCTCCGTTGAACTTGTACGAAAGCTCGAAAATTTTCGTCATCAGATGAGACATAGTCATTTTTCGCAGCTTCTTCTTGATCATAATCCTAGAAGTCTTCTCTGTGTTGCTTCACTGTAGGCTGAACAGGTGAGTTATCGAATTTTACCAATCTTCTTTCTTCAGGTTTCTCGTCAAGTTTCATTCTAGTGAAAATCTCCTCAGAAACGAATTCTTTCTGTTTTTTCCTTTGATATCAATTCGTTGATGAATTATACGTCTCTAGAAACTTCAATTTTTCTGTCACTCGGTATCCAAACTTAGCATCCTTTCCAAACTTCAGAGTAACCAACCAAAATTCCTGCTTTCCCATGTTGATCCATCTTCCCCTTACCTTGCATCTTATAGAAAAAAACCTTGTATCCAAGGTTCGGAGATGCATCAGATCCGGCAACCTTCCTTTCCAGATTTCAAATGCTGATCTTCCTTCCAAACTCCTGGATGGGCATCAGTTCCGGACGTGATTGGCTACTGCGACAGCCTCTGCCCAAAAAGATGGTGTCAGGTTTGAATCTGCTATTATACACCTAGCTGCTTCGACGAGGGTTCGAATCTTTCTCTCCGCCACTCCATTCTACTGAGGTTTGTGAGGCACTGTGGGACGTCGTTGTATTCCGCATTCCTCCAAATATTTATCAAACTGTTTTGAACAATATTCTCCCCCATCGTCCGATAGAACCATCTTGATTTTTCTCCTAATCTGATTTTCAGCTGCAGCTTTGAAGGCTTTAAATGCTTCCATGACATCACTTTTACATTTCAAAAACTTCACTTCACACCACCGAGAGGCATCATCGATGTAGGTCACGAAATACCTTGCACCGCCAAGAGACTGTATTCTTATTGGACTGCATACGTCGGAATGTACAATTTCCAGAATTTCTGTGCACCTCAACGAATTTTTCGGAAATAGGATTCGCGAAAACTTCCCTTTTAGGTAGGACTCACATGCCGACAACTCATCTTTGGTATCGAATTCAACTCCGAGAACTTTCTTTCCACTCACGATACTTTTCAGAGACTGTTCATTCAGATGACCGAGTCTCTTGTGGTATAATTTAATTTTGGGCGTTCCTTTATCCTAACTCACAGCACTTGTGATTTCAGAATTTTCCCGCACAAAATGAAGCTCGTGAATACGATCCGGGATCATTTTAATGTCATTATTTTTGTCGAGGACAACTGCATTTTTTTCTAAAAATCACTTCGAAATCTCTATCCGCGATTTTTCCGACGGACATCAAGTCCATTCTGAGACATGTGTGACGTGCATCCGCTATCGAGGCACCATCTTTCCTTTCTACAGCACTGCTCTGCCTTCAGAGCTTCTTCTTTGTAGGGAGTAATAAGCCAATACGTTTCCTCTGCCGTACTTGCTTTCTGTTGTGACTTGTGATTGATCACTGCGTCACAATCTGCTGCTTTATGGCCTCTAATCTGACATCTGTGACACTTGTAAGGAAAACTCTTCTGCGAATTCTCGTTTTCCTTCCTGTCACTTCGGTGTGGCTTCCCCTTTTTTTTAAAGCTACCCCCTCCAGCTGGCTTGCCCACCATGGCACCTGCCGCTCCTTCGAAACTTGCTTTTGATTTTCGCGCATCGTTTTCTTCAATGATCTTGATTTTAACGTTCCCGGATTCAACAACTTGTCGACTGTTCCGGAGAATCTTCGAATGTGCTCGCGCACATCGCCTTTTCCCGCCATTTTATGAAGCATCAATTGCTTCAAAAGAGTCGCCCTTCTGACTGGTCTTTTCGACTGATAAATGGCATGCAATTTTGCCCATATTGCATGCGAAGTCACACAGCCCTTAATTTGCTGCAATTCAGATGGAAAAATGGCCAATATCAAGGCAGAACGCCCTTTTCGATCCGCAACGTACCACGCCTTGGCTTCTGCCATTGATGCTGCTTGAGCCGCCTCGTCATCACCCCCAATTTCAGGTTTCACACGTTCCCCACTTACATATTACCAAGTGTCGTTCATTACAATAAGTGCTTTAATTTGTAGCTTCCACGAATCAAAGTTATCTTTCGATAGAAGTTCTATCCACGGCGACAGCGTGGAATTCATTTCCGTTTTCTTTTTGTTCACTCAAACACACGAATCACACACTTTTCACTCGAAGGCTAACCTGACTTTTGAACACGTATTTATCAAATACTCATTCCGATCGCGAGATCTGGGCTCATAATATGTTGGATCCAGGATCTTTTTGAGAAAAGAGAGAAACTATTTTATGTGAATGGTTTGTTTTAATAGTCAGAATACAACTATATAAAAGGTCAAACTTCTACCGAGCACTGAGGTTCAGAAGCGACTGACTCGAGAACAAGAAAGAATAGTGAAGCTATATCACAAAAAATCAAAAAGACAGATGTCGCCACACTAGTTAAAATGTAACCTGAGACTTGTGTCAAATAGGCACTATGAACAAATTGCCAACAAAAAGGGGCATACAAATCTGTCATAAATTATTTTTTGATAGAAGCGTAGTTTGTGTTTTAATCGTAAAAAAAGTATTATAAATAAAGAAAATTAATTTTTGAGAAAATCACCCAAGAGACAGAGAAAATGAAAAGACAAAAAATGTTCAACCAAAACAAATCTACAAATTTGTTATAAGCTATTGTTATAAAAATAAATTCAAAATAAAAAAAATTACTTTTTGGAAAAACGACACAAGCTACAATAACATTCTATTGGATACAATTTTTCGCCTAAATTATATCTACGAATTTTCTCAAAACCACTTTACGCCTGGTTGCGTATTTTTGTTTCAAATCGTAAAAAATAAAATTGAAAATAAAAAAATTCAATTTATGGAAAAATGACACAAGTTGCTATAAAATATATAACAAAACTGTGTTTTTTTGTAGGATGCGCACTTTTTTTATGAAAAAAAACAGTGGAAAAACGTCTGTTTCAATTCCAACGCCACGAAGGAATAGTAAGGAGTGGTATCACCCTATGTGTTTCGTGAGGAAAGGTGGAACGAATGACGTCCAAGAATTCGTTAGTGCTTGCCACAAATGGAAACTTGGGAGCACCATCGTGCACATCCACAGAGCTGTTTTCGCAGTCACGTGTTATACCCACTCCCCTATGTTATATTTTGACATCTCGATGCATATGTAGTTTAAATTCGTTTGTGTTTTTATTTTTTTGGGTGTACATCACGTTCCTGAATTAAAAACGAGAAGGAAAATGGCATGAAAAATATGAAAAGGATCTGGAAAGGATAAGTACTAGAATAACATTATTCTAATCATTTGTGGATTACGTAAGTAAGGGATAAAGTTAATTTCAGTGAATAAGATATTGTAGGTTATTATGTGTAAACCGGCAGCAAAGAAATTTCCAGCAGACAAGTTCGAAACTTCGAACGCGTGTTGACATCGTTGACATGGTAATCGCCAGTGCCCATGTGCACGATCTTGCTCCCAAGTTTTCATTCGTGACCAGCATTAACGAATTCTTGGACGTTGCTCGTCCCACTCCCCACTTACAGGGATACTACTCCTTACTATTCCTTCGTGACCAACGAATATTATGAATTGTAATAATATAAATTTATTGAAATGATACCTTTTTTAAGGTAGCTGGGAATAAAATGTAATGCAAAGTAAGAAACAAATATTAAAGTAATCATGGTAAATAAAATTTGTACTTTATTTTGCAATATCTGAATTAGCAAACCTAGGTCGAGGTATAGAGATAAATGTAATATACATTTGATATAATAGTGCTGCATAATGTAGAATAGTTCGCATTTGGAACAAAATCGATTGCGAAACACAATATACGTGATGAGAATGTGTTCGTTAAAGCCGAAGGAGCTTTAACAGAAAAGAATTCACAATCAGCATATAACAGTTGTCGATGCTTTGGTCTTCAATTTTAAAAGGTATGTGCATAAATGTGGGTGAAGTACAAAGACCGATCTCGCAGAGCGAGGTCAATACATTATCGAGCGCGAAGCGCGAGAATCAAAATTATCAAAATGTATTAAAAATGCAACCGTTTGGTTGAAAATTAATCTATTTTAGTTGACGATTTTTCTTATTATTTTTTTTTTCTCGTTAAAGCCTAACTCTTGTTTAATTTAAAATGAAACTTTTTAAGTAAAATATCAACTATTTCATGTTTCGTTAAAAATTCATCTTTCTAGATTGAAAATTCAACTCCTTGTTTGAAAGTTGTACTACTTTTTCAAAAATTATTTTTTTTGTTGAATATTCATAATTGTAGTTGGAAATTCGTATTTTTAAATTAAAAAGTAATTTTTATTATAAAATTTTAACTGTTTTGTAGAAAATTCTTTTATTTAAATTCAAAAATAATTCTCTTGAATGAAAATTTAACTATTACATTTTTTTAATTTAAATTGATCTTTTCCGTATAAAAATTCAATTATTCAGTTGAAAATTTTCAGAAACGAAATAATTATACACTAAAAATTATTCAAATAAAATTTGGACTAACATCACATCTATTGTTTAATCTATTTAGTTGAAAATGTGTGGGATTTTTTTTCGTCTTTTTAGTTGGAAAAAAAATCCTTATGGTTGAAAATTCAACTATTTGGTTAAAATGTATGTATTTTGTTGAGAATTCATCTTTTTAAATGAGCTATTATTTAATGAATATACGCATTATTATTATATATCTCACCTTGAATCACAAATTACATAATTTCGAATATAGAAGTGCAATTTATAATAATTATTTATTTTAATCTAAATATTTTTTGATTATACGCGGTTTAAATTGCGCACAAACAGCGGCCAATCAGGGCAGCTGCGCCAGGCAAGCGCAGTAGCTCTACTTGCCAAAGTTGGAATCACTGGGCAAAGGCAGTAGATCAAAATCGATACGAATACAGTCGGTGAACGGATGGGCAGGAATCTAGGAATTGGGGTATATAATATTTCAGATTATTTGTGAATACTTAGGAATACTTCGGAATATGTGGAAATATGTAGGAATATTATGAAATATTTGGAAATGTAAGGAATATCAAGAATATTTGGGAATATGGAAAGAATATATGGGAACATTTCGTGAGTGTACCAGGAATATCGGAGTGTTCGGCCCCTCGGGTGAAGCTTACATTTTATCAGGGAGCATCTGTTATTAATCCAAACCTCTTTCTAATTAGGTGATTACAGATAGAATTTTCTCCTTTTCAAGACGCGAGCACATGATGTACTTGCATGGGATGTATTTACTATATTAGTACCACCTTTTAGAAAAATCAAGAAAAAAACGCTGGTCTTTCGAAACAATTAGGTTTAAATATTTTCAGGTCAAAATGGCGTCATTTTGACAATTTTGTCAATATTTTAAAACTTTACGGTGGATTTCGAATCAGAACAAACAGATTTACTAGAATCAAGAAAAAATGTTAAATATTTGTATTGGTTTAGATACTGCAACACTTTAAGAAAACATTTCTAAAATTTTTTGATAAACTGAGCCACCAGCTTTAAAAGTTCAAATACTCATAACTTTGGAAAAATGATTTAATTGAATCAGTGAAATGTGTGTAGTCTAAAATGTGTGTAGTCTAGTGAAAAACGGCATATTTTGTCCTGAAACGATTCTGTAACTTGAACATGCACAGCCTGTGAGATTTGAAATTAATTCGCCCAAACAATTCACTGATTTCCCCACCACTTTAACTATCGTGTCATAATTAAGTTTTAAATGGGGGCATGACACGATTATTATGATTATAGTTCCCGATTTAACTCAGCGGGGGATTATATTCACATTTATAAGATATTAAAACGATATAAACGTCTGTTTTTGTAGTTTTACATTAAACATATATAAGTTACGTATAAATGAAGGTTTAATTTATGAAAACAATATCTAATACTTTTGTTATCTTTATATTTATATTATGCACTGTGATTATGTATACATGAAATCGTAAACTAACACGAAAATTAGTAAAATACCGACGTCCAACAGAGGGAATTGAAAAAAAAGCAAAAATTCTCAAACTTTTTATGAAATTGTTACGTTAGGCGGGTTACACGCAAAGAGATTTTAAAGGTTATATTTTGACATCGGATGTTGTCACGTCCATTATGGTCACGTCCCTGGTTTCAAAAATCAATAAATTATTTTTACAATGAATTTGAACTTGCGTTTCGTCAGAAAGCTTCTTTTCTCGTCAAAGTAAATGCCAATATTTCATAAAGAAATAAAAAAATTAATATTTTTACTGCAGAATTAACCCATCAAAATTTATTTATTTCCAAATAAATAATTTACGAAATGATGCAAAAGTCCCGTAATCTCAAATTTTGTCTCAGAAAAGAGTCTTTGCAGTAACAAAACAATACATATATTTTAAAGAATGGAATCGGGAGGTTTTGAGAAATTGTATTCGTATAACAATGTTATGGAAAAAAATCAAGAAGAACCATGGATGCGTTTTCGAGAGTGATTCGGATTTCAAAATTCGGATTCACCAATACATTTTACATAAGACTATGCAGTTTCAAATCATTTTATTGAATCAAGCCAAATGTTCAAATAATTATAAAAAATTTCGCTTTTTTACATAAAATTTTAAAAATATAAAAGAATCCAGCATTCAGTTCCGCATGTCTCTATACAGTTATTTCATGATATAATTGGAAATTTTTAAAACAGTTTTTCAATAAAAATTAATTTCTCACGTTGCGCACATAAGACTTCTTCAGCCTTGTAATGTAACAAAGCTTCTAGAACATTTACATACCCAATTTAAAATAGATTATTCAGTTCATCTTCAAGTTCTATTTCTCTGAATAACTAAGCTTTACTAAATTCTCGTCATTTTGTGTCCCTTATTACACTAAACCACTTTTTATGCAAACGCTCTCATGACCTAATTGCATCTTGTTTATTGTTTGTTTTAATGTTAGCTTCATTCCAAATAGCAAAACGCTTTCCAATGGTATAAGTTGAACTTTCATGTAAACTTTTCGTTAATATTTTGTACTGGTGGAAAAACACGTGCAACACTTCTTTTTTATATGGCAACTGATCCGTACACTTCGAGAGTTTAAGCTGAACTGACTGTAAATGTTGTAGATACTTAAAATTACCTTAGGTACAAAACTGGCCAAGTTACTTCCTTAGAAAGTTTCTAAGTCATTTGTCATGTTACACGCTAATAGGACTGAATAATATTGAAACTTGATTTAGCGCGAGGGAAAGGGCCCAAGGGTGCTTAAGCTATTTTACAGTAGGCGCTATTGAAGTGAAGATCAAAAGCAGGTACAGAGGGAGTTGCCCTTACTCTGCAGTTTAAGAGGAATTCAAATTTCGCAAATAAAATAGTATAATATGCACCTAGGGGGAGAAGAGGGACTTTTCCGATAAGTGTATGTTTACAGTACAAGTCATAGGCGAGCGCGTAGCGCGAGATGTAGAAGAGTACTGAAAATGGATACAAGTCGAAAAAGTGTCTCTCCCCCTTGGCGCATACAATATTTTTTATAACAAATGGATGATTCCAGTCATTAATCGGAATACAGTCATGATTTCAGTCCGTATTAGGTTTTTAATAAAGAAGCATGACATTTGTGTTAACTTATTCCAAATTATCGAAAATTCAGTACGAAAATTTCCGGAAAGTTTTGGTCGTTCACGGTAATTTTAGAAGTCATTTATGGTAACTTACCATAAATTTCCCAAAATTCAATTTAAAAATGTCTATAAATTTGCTGAAATTTCCGGTCATTAATGGGAATTTCACATGTAAATTATGCTATCTTATCATAAATTACCCAACATTCTTTTTTTTTTAATTTCCATGAATCACCAGAAATTTATGTAATTTCCGGTCATATAATGTCATTTTACAGTTAAATATGGTATCTTACCATAAATTACCCAAAATTCATTTTTAAAGATTTCCATGAATTTGCAGAAATTTATGAAAATTTTCAGTAATTTACGGCAATCTTACAGGTAATTTATGGTAACATGAGATAAATTACCCAAAGTTCAATAAAAAAGTTTCTATATATTTCCGGAAATTCTCGGTGATTTACGGTAATTTGATTAGTTATATATGGTAACTTACCACAAATAACCGCAAAATTATATTATCTGCAACCAAAATTTCCTCACAGTTTTTACGGTGAGTGGGCTGATAATCGTAAAATGCGAGCTGATAGATGTATAATTTTCATTATTCACCTCTGACGTCCCTTTTCAGTCCCTGGGGACTGAAAAGTACTTTTTACTCCCTAAGAAGTGAGAAGTAGAGCTTCAGCCCCGCTTCATAGGCGTCGAAAAGGGCTGAAATCATGCATGTGTCATAAAAATATATTTCTTCATATTATGAAAGAGCGACTCCAAAATTATCGATAGCAGTCGATAATAGCCTCGAAAGGTTTGAATTAAAATAATCTATGTTGTATTTCTCAAAGTTAACCTCATGTCTGCAAGACAAGTATAATTCGTTCGAGAAGATCTCCCATGTGGCGTCTATCCATCTCAGAAAAGTTAAACTTTAATTTTTTGTTTACATACAACGCACTTGAGTGTCCAGCTGAGTTGGCAAAACAACAAGAGGAGACGAAGACCATGAAATGATCCGAGGTATATGTAGAGAGATCCACCCTCAAGTCATCAAGTATACCCAATGCCTCAGCATTGCACCGAACCAAGTCATTGACAATTTTAACCCCTACATTAACAAAAGTAAAGTGGGCTGGGTTGTCACTCCGCGATAATTTGAAAGATAAAACTTATTCACCTCCATCAGTTCTACCAATCCCAGTATCTACCGTCGGTTTAAACCGAAGTCGAAATTTACAACTGGCTTGGCACCGCGCTAGTACCGCCGGTCGGATAACGGTACTGGCGCGGTACTAGCATTAGTACAAACTGTCACTCGGCTGGGAGTTGTCTATCGGTACTGGGCGGTACAGGAAATGGTATTACGCCTGTACCTAAAATTACCTAAAATATAAACACACACACACATATATATATATACCTGAAAGGCACCTGTCCTAAAATTCCAGCATTTGGACTTAGTACTGCGGGGCAGTACTGAACCAGTACTACGCCAACGCTTGGAAAAACTCCTTAATTCAGATTCCAGCCAGCACTTGAACTCAGTACTGGGCCAGTACTAAACCAGTACCCCGCCAAGACTCGGCAAAACTCTTAAGTCGGCTTCCAGCCAGCACTTGGATTCAGTACTGGGCAGTGCTAAAACAGTACCGCGCCAACGCTCAGCACGGTACAGTTGATCAGCACTGGCATTGCTCCTCGTTCACAAATGGCGCGGTACTATGCCGTTCGTAAGATCCGGCATGAGTCCGACTTTTCCGCCTGGAAATTAGCAGATTCCTACAATAAAATTAATTTTATTTGCGCTATAAATTCAAACCAAGATCCAATCCTCTGATTTAACTATGAACTCACTATTATAAGGAAGTTTCTTTATGAAAAGAGCTAGGCCGCCACTGGCTCTACCTTTTATTTTTTTTTTACAGCGTTAGAGAAGAAATGATTATATTCATCATCCACGTACAAGTTTTCGTGATTGCGAGTGAGCCACGTATCGACAATCCCTAAAATATCAAGCTTATCATAATTAATACAGGAGTTTAAAAACCTTACATAACCATGACAGTTCCAGAAGAAGTCTGTAGTATTGTTGACTCGTCCTGATGCATTCCGCTCATTGAGCCATTTACATTTTTCTTCTTTGCCTCCCTGGTTGATGACAGCCGATTGTGAATATTCCCTTTCGTAAGATTTCCCGCCTGCTCTTTGGTAATGGCTGGTGGGGATTTCGAGGCCTTGCGCTTCGTCTTTCCCTGTATGCCGCTTGCTTGCCTCATTTTCCCTTTTTCAAATGGTTCCGCCCCATTTCCAGATATTTTGGCATTCTTGATTACAGGCTCCAATGATGACAGATCCTTGGACTCGAATTTTTCGCCATCCACATACATCGCATTATGGCTTAAGGAAGCCTTCAGGTCACAATTTCTAGCTTCTTTAAGATAAGGATGCAGAGGTTTCCATTCAGTTTGGACTTTTTTAGTATAGTCCTCCGCAATGCTGATCCCAGGGCCGCGTACTTTTTTCAGTTGCGATAAGATCATTTTCTTATCCTCAAAGGAACGTATCAGAGTTAGGAGGGGACGGGGTTTGTCCCGGATTTTCCCTCCAATCCGTCTAACAAATTTCGACCTGATCTGAACGTAGTTTAATGTCAAGATGATGCTTGCAAATACCACATACGAAGTGCAATAGATCCTCGTCGTCTTCCTCAAGAAAACAGAAAGTAATCAAGTTATTGCTTCTTAACGCTATATTCATTGCCGGGATTCTCCGGACTTGTTTCATAATAACCGACCTCAGTTTTTCTTGCTCGACTTTGAGCTCATTATTTTCCGGCATAAGATGGTCAACTTTGCCGAGGAGAGCTGAAAGTGAGTGAGGACTCCAGATTCCGCATTTTTTGCATTAAAAGTTCAAATTTATTCTTAGAGATTTCAAGCGCCATTGTACCGAGTAATTCACGTCACACAGAGATGACAACACAAACGCACTGTTCACCGGATACAAAGACCTTGAGAAAATTGACAGTTTGAACGAGAAGAACTTATTGCTCAAAATTGATTGTGGTAATGGTTGTGTCACTCACAAATCACTAGAAACGAGAACATTAGGAAAAATTAGTTACTCTGAAAGCACTTTATAGATCAGACGACACGAACTCAGCCCGTCAACAAACAATATTTTGACGAGCGAAGAAACACGCGCGATATACAACTTTGTAAGTACATGTTTAAAAATCAAAGCGTTCTCTCTATTCGAAAACTGCCCGAACTCGTCTCGTATGACCTAACAACCCATTGTACATACGATGTTTCAACTTTTCCTTCCATTTTGTTATTTATTTTAATTTGACCGATTTTTGTGATAGTGGCCTTACCTTGCCGATTAAAAAATTTTTTGGCATTTAAAATTTCCAAAATTATAAAATTTTAAAAGTGATGAAGACCCAGAAATTTGTAATGCCCTAAATTTAAAACTAAGTTTTCGAAATTTCATAATCTTTAAATTCCCGAAATTATAAATATAAAACTCCGGAAATTTAAAATTCCCGAAATTATGAAACTATAATAGAATTTTCAAATTATCGATGTTATAGAATAACAGAAAATTTATTTTAAAAGCATTCATTTATTGGAAAAGAATAAATTCTGAACTCATAATTATTAAAATTTTAAAAGCAACAAAATTTTTAATGAAACGGATCACAAAAATTTATCATGCGGCCCTGCACAGCTGTAGCTTATATTTTAGTTTTTTTTTTTTATATTCCGACTTAATTTAGCTGCGAGGTTTTGTTAGGAGTTACGAATGCGTAGGTAGGGGGTTCGAACCCACAGCGAATAAGAATTTTAATAGCGTGCGATTACTAATGTATTGATTGTTTGCGTAGTAGAAAACAATTATGTAATTAAATATGTGAACAAATACAAAAGCATAATGATAATGATAATAATGATAATGAAAAATATTAATTTTCTTAGGCGCAAAATTGGTCATCATTTTATAGAACTGTTCTCTATAGTATGGAGACTTTTCCGATATAGATGGTGTCACTTTTATAACTCCATCCATTGGAGTCACGCAACTCACTCCTAGTTGAACCGACAAGATCGCTCCAATGTTGTCGACATTCACCCCCTTTGGAGCGACCAGTCGCCTCATTTGGAGTGACCAACCACTCCAACTCCGAGAGTTACTTTTCTCTCCAACGAAAAGTCACACTCCACTCCAAAGGGAGAAGCTCACTTCTAGCTTCAAGTTGGAGCGACGATTAACACAATTGGAGCGGCATCTCACTCCAAGAAATTTAGAGAGCACAAACAATATTCACGAACACGTTAAAAAAAGACACACGTTCTAAAGTTCGAAAGGAAGTTAATAACAGAAATAAGATCAACGAGTGAAAATTATTATATAACAGATTTCTGTTAATATAAGAAGATAGTTTTCGATGTGAGAAAATATAGAGACATCCGCTCTGTTTCAAGTCATAAAGAAAACTGAAAAAGCATTTTCAGAGGTCCTCCAGTTTAACAACCTGCGCAATTCAATAGAAAGATGCGTTAATTTTCAAAGGGCTGTGGCACTGAAACTGACTGAAAATGGGAGGACCGATCGCCGGTCCACTTAAGGGAGCGACGACCGTAGTGCCCACGTGTTCTTAGAATTCTTTCCGCTTTACAAGATGGCAGTATATTTTGGAAAGAATTTCAATATCGGTTCTTAAATTGACCGCATTCACATTACCAGAAATGTGACACATTTCCATCACCAGACGTTTTCGATAGTGACATTCATTCGCGAGAATTTTCGCGTTTTCAAAATCGAAAAAATGATCCTTCTCAATGCTATGGTTAGTAAGCATTGTCTGTTTATTCGGGACCTTATTTATATCTTTCTTATGTTCCTTGACCCGTACTCCTAATGGACGTTTGGTTTGACCGATATAAACCGCTTTACAGTTTTGGCCTTTGCACCAAATGCCATAAACAATATTGCTGTTCTGCAATTTATCTAATATATCTTTAGTGGGCCTCAAGACCGACGTGAGGTCCCTTTTGTTTTTAAATGCCGTAATATGTCGTGCTGCCCGAGAATTCTCGCAATTCGCTCAGAGAGACCTTCCACGTACGGAATGTTAATAAAGAACTAATTTCCGCATTTTGAACTATTTCATCAACTCTACGATGTTCATTTTCGGCCAAAATGTTTAATCTGAAATTAATATTCTCTCTAACGAATTTTTCGGGGTAAAAGTTATCATGAAGTGTTTCTTCCACCAGTCGCAAATTGTCTATATGAAATTGCTTATCGGAAAGGAGAATGGCTCTGTCAACCATATTGAAAACTACACTTTTTTTGTATTTTTGTTGGTGGTTGGAATCGAAATTTAGGCATCTACCAGACCAGGTGGGTTTGCGGAACCAATTGCAGTTTATTTCCTGAAGGTCATTTCTGTGAAAAGTGACATCCAGGAAGTTGATCGCCCTATTTTGTTCTTTTTCTAGCGTGAATTTAATTTCAAAATCATTCGAATTAAAAACTTGTAGAACGTTATCTACTTCATTTTCCGGAAGAGCTACTAATATGTCGTCGACATAACGGACATACAGCGATACCTGGAAACCTATTTTCGGTAAAATCACTGTTTCCAGATCGTCCATAACTAGATGTGCTAAAATCGGCGAAAGGGGAGAGCCCATTGATAATCCTCTTTTCTGGAAGTAATTTCTGCCCTTGAAATTAAAATCCATACTATCTAGAAAAATATATTCATAAGACCCTAATGACAATACAAAAATTCTTCATAATAATTTATATTACTATTACCAGATAAGTGCATCTCATGTAAGATCGGGTTTAAAAGATTACAGATTATATCATACACGTTACTCATTTCACATCGTGTCAATATCGGATCAGCCGCAAAAATAATATTTTGGCCAATTTGATGCCGCTTATTCAACAAATCGTGTATCATATCAAGACGACTACAATTTTTTTAAATTAATATTGTCTGAAGACACCACAAAGTTATAGTTTCTGATCAAATTTTCAACATTTTCGTTTCGAAAAATACAAAAAATCAATTTTTGACATAAACTCTGATTTCGACAACAATTGCTACTTTCGCATCAAGCGTACTGAATTTTCTTGATATAAGACCGATTTTAACAAATATTTTATGAAATGAAACACTGGCAAATTTCTTTGCCAAAAAGTTGATTTTTCGAGTTTTCCTCGGTCTTTTTTGTAAAACGATTCTAATGGAGTGAACGTTTTTAACAACATTGTTTCCTATATGTCGATGTTTGCAAGAAACTTCCTTTATAAAAACAGTTTTTTTTTCTTTCAAAAAAATGGATACCATTCTTTTAATTTTGAAGCTTTTTACCATTTTCCGACGGATTCAGGAAAGATAGGTGCAATATCTCGATTGGGTTAAAAGTTATAGTTTCAAAGAATGACTTTGTATTTTTTTTTTGGAGCAAATAAGCTTCAAATTTGGAATAAAGATGATTTTGCATAACTTTTTTTTTAATTGGAAAAATACGCTTGCGTTAGAAAAGTATGCATTAGTTAGATCCTGAAATAATAATAATAATTTATACAAACTTTGTTGCAGTCAGTATTCTAAGTTTATTCTTTTTAAGTTGTACTTCATAAAAATCATTGTTATTAGTTCCTCAAAACTTTTTTCTTTAGACACAATTTCATCCTTATTCACTGTCAGGGTCGGTGCAGACAAGTATCGTTGAGCCAAGGTGCTTAATCGTGGAAAATGTGCTTTTTTCCTACTCCACCAGTCCATAGGATTTGCAGTCCGGTCGAAAAGATTCTCCAATAAATATAAATTGATTTCTTCTTTACATCCGTCTTTTGTCACGATGACCGCATAACAGCTTTCCAACGAAGAATTTTGAAGTTCTTGAACGGGTTGTTCATTTTCCTTCTCTTCTTCGACAACAAGATCACGATTGTTTCCATTTTCTTTTTCCCATAATGTCTGCACATGGTCGTGTAACAATGTGAGTATTATTTCTCGAGCTTCTTGACCAAAGAAAACTGTTTTAAATCGTAGATACAAAATTGTTGCCAACGCAAAAGATTGTTCTACCTCCAGGTCACCAAGTTTCACGTTAATTTCGGCTCGTAATTCAGTTTTCATTGAATGTCCAAGAACACTGTAAATTTTCTTCTCGACACAATTATTTATTGCCCTTAATGTTGGGATAACTCCGGACATGACAGATTCCTTTGTAGACAAGTTTGTTAAAGCCTCTTCAAATGGCTGTAGTAATTTCACAAACTCTTCAGCAAGTTACCACTGCACTGTTGTGAGTGTTTTTATTTTAACTTCACTATGTTGCACTATGAATATCTCCAAGCTACTTTTTATGTCTTTGCATACCGATACGATAACCCGCAGATATGACACTTTCAACACCTCTTGCGAACACGATTCTGTTATGGAAACAAAGCAGAATTCTATGGGAATCTGCAATTTCGCAGCCTCGCTGCCTTCCTTCGCACTGATGTAATTTGTTAGAGTGGCATTAATTTTGTCAATGTTGGCACCCCACGCACTAAGAACTTTATTCACTGATTGTATCAGTCCTTCATCATCTTCCGACAATTCAATCAGCGGCAATAAAACGGAACGTTGTGTAAATTCATCTTGCAACCAGTGCACTGTTATCAAAATCATAACTTTATTACTGACACTGCACACAAATCTATTAAAGGCTACAGTCACACGCGCAAGACTTCCTACTTCAGACATTTCTGCTTTCAGTCTTGTTCATACTTTTTCACATACATGAGGAATAACTGTTGTAGAAAAAAAAGATTCATTAGGGACGTTGTACTGCGGTGTGGTATTCGCCATTAAACGTATAAATTTTTCTCTCTCCACAATGGATGGATCTTGATCCAAAACAATCATTTCAGCAACAAATCCGTTAATGCGGCAGTTCGAGCATCACTGTCACCCCACCTTTTAACATTGCGCTTACTCTTTTGAAAAACCGTAAGATCAACATTTTTTTCGTCCCAATATTCTTTATGATACACAGTCAAATACGCCTATAAGGGGGTTGTTGATGCATTTTTCCCCTTACCACCTCGCTACACTTTCTTACCACATACTGTGCACAAAGGTTTAGTTTCGTCATTACTCTCTCGGAATAAGCGCCACACTACACTTCTTTTTTGACTCATCGTTGGACTGCAGTCTTGATCTCTACATCTAGAGTCTACAAACGATCTGTAAGCTGTAGATTCAAATACCTAAGTTCCTACTTCCTAGGTATAATTAACCCATTGATACCAGATTGAACGCGTCCCTATCATCTAGCAATCTCCGCGTACACTTTTGTAGATGTAAAACATAATTAAAGCAGTGTCAGTGAAAGGACCTAAGTTTCGAAAGTGAGATGTCCTTTCTAAACAGAGAAAAAGATTATTCTTCATAAATATAGTTTTTTATCTTAAGATCGCTTTTCCATTTGTAGCGTTCAAGGTGAAATTATTTCCGAAGTAAGCAGTAGGTAATATGAGTGATCTGGTCGCATTGTCATCATACAATTTTTCCGATACCGTATTTCATCTGCAGAATTACTTTTACAAGTCAATGTTTTGAATCCATTTTTTAACTGGAAAATGCTCATTATCTGATGAAAGACACAAATTAAATTTAAAATCATGCAGAGAGGTCCTGTTTAGGCTGTCAGAATAATTTTGTACTTAGATATTTTATTCTATCGTGAAAATAAAGGGACACGTAATCGATAGTTCAAGCACAAATTTATTTTTCTATTTTTTTACAATCATTTGAAGATTGTCAGCAAATTCTCAAAAAATTACAAATCGGAATATTTACTACATATTTCCTGAGTTTTTTTCTTGGTAAACCACTGATGCTTCGCATTTCAAGAAAATTATGTTTGAAATAAATTGAAATAATTGTTTTTTTTCGACATTATAAGAGGACAGTTTTATTTTTGGTTCAAATTGTTACCAAAAAACTATGTTGCATTGTTTCGCTATTTCGTACTCCACTCATGTATTCCCGGTTGTAATATATAAATAATAATAGCGTGTCCCTTCTCGATTCTTGATCTCACTCATTATTTGGTACACTGGCTATTCTTTCCTTTCTATGCTAAAAATATTTTTATTTTGCATTTTAAACAAAATACCAAACTTTTTACCCAAAAAAGGTGGATTTTCAACCCAAGAAGGCGAATTCTCAAAAAAAAAAAAAAATGCATTTTTTACCAAAAACTTGCATTGAAAACCAAATGGTTGAAATTTTAAGCAAAAGAAACGAATTTACGAAAAAATAGTTGCAATTTTTATTAAATACTTGAATTCGATGCCGAAGAGACCAAATGCTCCGAAGATAGTTCAATTTTCAACCAAAAAAAGTTAACTTTGATTCAATAAAGAGGCAGTTTCAACCAGAAATGATCAATTTTCAAGGAAATAGTTACATTTTTAACCAAAACGGTGAATTTTCCACCAGAAAGATTAATTTTCTACCAAAAAGACCTTTCAACCAAAAAATATAACTTTTCCACATACGAAAGATGATTTTATACAAAACAGTACATTTTTGATATCAGCAGCCTAATTCTAATCCAAATAGTTGAATTTTCAAATGAAAAAGATCAATTTTCACCTCAGGTGATTTCAAGGGAATTCAAGTGACTTTGAAAGAATTCCTTTGAATTCAATTTACTTTAAGTTACTTCAAGTGACTTCAGAAATGTCAACAGAATTCACTGCCTCAGGAGAATTCAAGTGAATGCAAGTGACATGCAGTGGACAAAAAGAAATCTCGAATGTCTATTGCCAATTCTCCTTCGCAAAATACATTAATTTGAAAAAAAAAATACATCACTTCGTCCTACGGAGTTTGTGATTATAAATTAGGATTCTAGGAGTATCATATCTCTTTCGAGATATGTATCTGAAAAAGAATTACACGCAATTCATTTTTACAGCCTTAGGAAGAGAGGTCTTCAATTGACTGATCTACTGATTACTGAAGAGTAATATTGCTGCAGGGTCTATGAGTCTACGATTTACGACTTAACATCATGTTACTAATCTTCAAATTTTTTGAAACTTTTCAGGATCTTCTATTGTATTGACACTGACTTAATGTTACAGTGACTTCTTATATACTTGACTACCTGAGTACCTGCACTTCTGTACCTTCATCAGGAACTCACAATCAGTCTAGCGCAGAAGCTTGAATAAGAAACATCTCCGTAGTGCTTAATGCGTAGACCTAGACAGAATTAGTGATACAGTGAAATCTTTTTAATGTTCCTATCTTTCGCAAAATGTATGAAAAAAAGAATAATGCGTGGAGTTCATTTCAATGTATTAAACGGCACGAAGACTGTTTAAAAATAAAGTGTAGTTTATTTAACACCAAGTTTATCGTATTTCGGAATGGTTATGAAAAATCAAACTGCCCTACAAAGTTTGTATTCAGTCGGCTCCTTGATTGGTTGCATGAATCCCAAGAATTTGAGACTACTCCAACTTTTTCTTCACAGCGATCTTGGGATATAAATCATCCACAGGCCGTGAGACTTCATTACGCTATTGGAGAAATGATAGCATTAGATCATGAGCCTCTCTCAGTTGTTGAAAAAAGAGGATTTCAAAGATTGATAGGTAAAACTTCACCTAAATACAAAATACCATCACGGAAATATTTTACAAAGAAAATCCTACCAAACATATATACCAGAGTTACAGAAAAAGTGAAAATTGTTTTATCTAAAGTAAAGTGGATGTCATTAACGTCTGACCTGTGGATCTGCACAGAAACGCACTTCAGTTTCATCAGTTTAACTGCACATTGGCTAGCCGAGAATTTTGAGAGACTGAGTGCTGCACTAAATATACAAGTATTTCGTGACAGTCATACGGGAGTTGCAATATCGGATAAATTTACAGAGATATTATTATATTGGAGAGTTGAAAAAATTCGAGTACATTTATTGCTGCGTGATAATGCTGGTAATATGTCAAAAGGGTGCAGATTGTGCGATATTGCCAGTGAAGCCTACGTTATACATACTCTTCAATTGGTTATTAAGTCTGCATTTAACTTGAACAAGGATATTCGCAGATTGTTGAGCAAGTGTAAAAAGATTTCGAAGTATTTTCATAAATCTTCACCAGCGAATGCAAAATTAGTTGAAATTCAAGAAGATTT
>JAABKJ010004829.1:0-23833 GCA_011634705.1 Andricus grossulariae
AATTCAATTTAGCGTCGTTGCGTTGCTATGGTAACCAACATGGCCGCGGAGCTGGTATGCGTAATTACAACGAAAATTGGACGATGTTTGGCTAGACCATGAGTGGGTTGGATCATGGGTTGGATCATGGCATGATCAGTAGGAGTAGAATCAAGTAGAATCGTAGTGGTTGTTAGCATTAGCAAGCTGCAAGTGTTGCATTTCGGTTTTTGTTTGCCGAAAAATACTCTCGAACCCTTCTAAGATTTTAAAAAACTTCCAGATTTAGAGGTAATTTACTAAAATAATTATAATTCCTTAACATTGTGTAGAATCCCACTTTAAAGATGAGTGAAATCATTTATACTTGGTAATTGCCGCATATATTATTCTACTTAGTTTCTACAATTTCCATTATTTGCCGATTTGCCGTGTAGATTTTCACACCATTTTTTTCATTTAATGATTAAAAACACTATTTACAAATTTGCAAATTGTTCAGTGTTACCCTTAAATTCTTATATTCCTATATAAATTTGCTCAAATTAATTAATTTTTGGAGTAACTGTCAATTTGAATTTTTAATTAAATACGAAAACGTAATCAGGGTCCCGGTATAATTAATTGGTTGAAGTACAAAAACAGTGACCTCTGATAGTCTAAAATTAGAAATGCTTGATGTTAAATTCCTGATAAGATGAGAAATATTTTCATGGGGGCTATAAAGATTTGTGTAATAATATTTCATTGACTTGAAGGAGAAATATTTTTCTAATGGTATGATTTTTTGGGCAAAAAATACAAAATCTAAAAGAATAACTGAACTTTCTTATAAATAATATATTCCCTTCGTCTCCCCCTTTTTAAAGAATTCCTCTTTTTCCCCATTTTCAAGAAACTGCCCCTTCTTCTAATTTTATTGCTTAAATGCAAACTGAAATTATAGAATTCAATAAGAAAATTTAATCATTTTGACTGAAAGTTAATTAATCTTTTTCGGTTAAACATTCTAATTATTTGATCGTGAATGTAATATTTTTATTGAAAAGTAAGTATTTTGTTGAAGTCATATTTTTTGGTCGAAAATTGACTTTTCTGTTGTACATTAAACTGCCTTCTAAAAAACTCTTTTTGTTCGGCTTAAACAATCAAGTGCTTTTATTGAAAATGCAACAGTTTTTGGTTGCAGTTTAATCTTTTTTATTCGAAATTTCTACCGTTTGATTAAAAATTCATCTATTTCTCTGAAAATTCAACTTTTTCGTTGAAAATTCGTCTCTTTTTCTTGAAAAATGCAACTATTTGGTTATAAATGCAACTGTTTGGTTGAAAATTAATTTTTTTGTTAAAAATTTATCTTTTCGGGATTAAAAGTCCAATTTTTCTGAAATATTCAACTTTTTATCTTGAAAATTAAACTTTCTTAATGAAAATTCATCTCTTTTGGTAGGAATTTATCTTTTTTGGTTGGAAATGCAACTATTTGGCTGGAAATTACCTTTCTTGGTGAAAAAATGATTATTTTGCTATTAAAAGTAAAATGTTTTCGAAGACATTCGACTTTCCAGTTCAAAAACTTAACTCTTATGATGAAAATTGATCTATTTTGGTAGAAAATTAATCTTTTTTGGTTGAAAATTAAATTTTTTGTTGTAAATTAAACTGCCTTCTACAAAACTCTTTTTGGCTTAAACAATCAACGTGTGCTGAAAATGCAACTGTTTTTGGTTGCAGTTAATCATTTTTATTCAAAATTTCGACCATTTGATTAAAAATCGATCTTTTTTGTTGAAAATCCGTTTCTTTTGCTTGAAAGTGCAACTATTTGGTTATAAATGCAACTGTTTGGTTGAAAATTAACTTTTTTGTTAAAAATTTATCTTCTCGGGATTAAAAGTCAAGTTTTTCTGATACATTCGACTTTTCAGCTTGAAATCTTAACTTTCTTGTTAAAAATTCATCTCTGTTGGTACGAATTCATCTTTTTTTATTGGAAATTTAACTATTTGGTTGAAAATTACCTTTTTTGTTGAAAATTCATCTTTTCGGGATTAAAACTCACACTTTTTCGAAAACATTCGACTTTTTAGCTTAAAAACTCAACACTGTTGATGAAAATTGATCTGCTCTTTTAGAAAATTAATCTTTTTTGGCTAAAAATGAACTATTTTGTTGTAAATTAAACTGTCGTCTAAAAAACTCGTCTTTTTGACTTGAAAAATCAACTGATTGTGTTGAAAATGAAACTTTTTGGTTGCAGTTAATGTTTTTTGTTCGAAATTTTTTGGTTTTCTGTTTCCTATTGTAAAGCATCGAAATATAAATATAAATAATAATAAATATTTATATAAGAAATTTATAGTATATAATATGACCTTATTATTCATCCCCGAATCCAGCAATATAATTCCATATAATCTTGTAAACGCAGCCGATAAATTAAATGTGTAACGGAATCGAAACTTTTGAGTAGATAAGTATTTCTATTGACATTACAGGCCTCTTTTTGGGTAAAAAGAAGTAACTTTTTCGACTTTTTTCAAGTACATTAGTATCTGTGGCAGCCTATATAAATATATAAGAAAATTTTTGTATTTTTGGTACATCTAATTCATATGACGTTATGCTTATAAATGCTTTTCTGCTACAAATCATCCAAATGCGAATTCTTTTATCAATTATATATTGAAAAACACGTTCATAGGTCACGACTTTATCAAACTTCGCCACATCTGAATGTACCAGAAATAAAAATATCTCACACGATGCGAATACTCTTACTATTCTCAATTTTCACAATTCTCCTGAGTTATGGTACAGCATGGCGAACTTTTTTACGGGGCAGAAGTAATAATGGCAACTTGGGAGTTCCAAATTTATCCAAAGATTATGTTTTGCCAACCGAGCAATGGTTTAAACAATTCCTGGACCATTTCAACCCAACGGACGCAAGGACTTGGGAGCAGGTAAATCTGAACAAAAATTATCGTTCGTTTTATCTAAATTAAAATCGGGGCCCCTCACTTTTTTTGATTGCAGCTAGATCAAACAAATTTAGGAATTATTTAATAAAAGGCATTTGAAAGCTTAAAATCTTCCGAATTCAACGATATCACTACTTTTATCCTTAAAAATTTTTGTCAATAGTTAGTGGCCAAAGCGTATTAAAAAAACAGGGGTTTTTGGCCTCCTTTTTCAAGCATCGATTTTCACCTGTTACCAGAACGAGGTCGACATTAGGAAAAATCTAAAAAAATGCACAGATATTGTTTAAAAATTCCTTAATGCAATACGAAAGTCGACGCTTGAAAAAGGAGGCCAAAACCCCTGTTTTTTATATGTTTTGTCCTCTAACTATTGACAAACATTTTTAAGGATAAAAGTGACCATATCGTTGAAATCAGAAGACTTTAAGCTTTCAATTGCTTTTTATTAAACAATTCAGAGATTTCTTTTTAGCGAGTTGCAATCAAAAGAAGTGAGGGGCCCCGACTTTAGTTAGGTTTGTTTCAAGAATACAGAAAATACTATTTTCGGTTCAATTTGTATTTTTATAGAGATACTTCCTCAATTCCGATTATTATAAACCAAATGGACCAGTGTTTGTAATGATTGGTGGAGAAGGCGAAGCTAGTGCAAAATGGATGGTTGAAGGACAATGGATAGAATATGCGAAACAATTTGGAGCCATGTGCTTTTTGATTGAACATCGCTATTATGGAAAAAGCCAACCGACTTCGTAAGATTTTTTTCATTACATTAGACTTTGAAAAATGTAGTTTTCTAACAAAATCGCACAAAAAGCAAATATTCTTATCACCGATTAATTATTATTATTTTTATTATTGATTATATATACATTATTATACATATAATAATCTACGATTCATTCATTCTGTCCACATTTCAACATCAAGTTGTTTCACTTGCATGGAAATGCTTTATCGTTGATTTTCAAGTTGCTAATTTGCACTTTAGTATAAAATGATTGAATACTAAAAATCGTTGTATACAATTTGAAAATTAATCATTTTTAGGACTTAGTTTCAAGATCCCAATTTAAGAATTCTTCAATCAATTTTTATTAAAAAAATTTATCTAATTACTTTGAATGTCACTTGATACTATGTTATGTGATTTGTATTAATAATATTTATCATCTCTAAAATTTCTATAATTTCAATTGAAAATTATAGTCTTAATTGAGAAATTAAAAAAAAAATTTGAGTCCTTGAATCTAAAGTTTTTTGCTTCAAAAGCTTAAACTGGAAAATATTTGGTTTGAAATTTCCTAATTTTTCGAGGTTTTCTATTTCAAATTTCATAATGTTGAAGATTGAAATTCAAATATTAAAATAAGGCAGGACAATATCACTATTAAATCTTTTAAAATTTCATATTGAAAGCTTCGTAGTCAATTTTAAATACTAATTTTAGATTAAAATATTCTAAATTTTTTGTTTTGAATTTAAAACGTACAACATTGTCTGAATTTTTAAATTCTTCGAAATTGTATGATATCAAAGTGAAAGACTTGATAGTTTCACAATTTTCAATGTTAAGGATTTGTGATTTGACAATTTTGAAATTGAATTATATTTTGTTTGAAAATTTTCCAAAACCTTGAACATTTCAAACTCATTAAAAAAAATACAATTTCGAATTGAAATGCTCGAAATTGCGCAATATTAAAATTGGAATCATAGCGATCTTGTTCTTTATCTTTTATATTTTTGTATTTTCAATTTAATATCTTAAAATTGTCCGATTTTTAGTGGAAGATTTTGAAAAATGGATCATTTAAAATTGAAAAATATTTAATTGGAAGATTTCAAGTAATTATAATAATTCTAAAGGCAATGTTAAAAATTTTGTTGTTTAAAATCAAAATAGATCAAAAGTAAATGATCTGAAATAGATACATCAGTAATTGAATAATTTCTTTAATTTTGAAGGGTTACTTTAGATGAAAATGATTGAAGTTTAAAAATCGTGATGCACAATTTGAAAATTAATCATTCTTAAGGAAATAGTTTCAGGATCCTAATTTAAGAACGCTTCAATTTTTAAACGATGTTTGGAATTTTCTACTTTTTAATGCTTCAAGTTTGAATTCATTCATTTTGAAAGTTTCCTATAAGGAAGCATATAATTTTCAGAGTGTTTAGAATAATTAAACTTCACTTTGAATGTCACTTGATACTACATGATATGATACTTATTAATAATATATTTATCATATTTAAAAATGTTATATTTTCAGTTTAAAATTCTAATTTTGAATGCGCAATTCTAAAACTGTTTCATTTTTGAGGCCTTGAAACTAGATTTTTTTGGCCTTGAAACTAGATTTTTTTTTCAAGAGCTTAAATTAAAAAATATTTGGTTTGAAATTTCTTCGTGTCTGGAGGTTTCCGATTTCAAATATCATAATGTTGTAGTTTCAAACTCAAATATTAAAAATGCCAGGACAATTTCTCTGTTAAATCTTTACGAATCGCAAGATTTTGTATTGAAATCCTTTATAGTCACTTTTAAATTTAAATATTTTAGGTTTAAATATTCTAAATTAATTGGTTTCAATTTTAAACGTTCAAGATTGTCTGGTTTTTTAAATTCATTGAAATCGATGAATATTAAATTGAAATACTTGATAGTTGCACGATTTTTAATTGAATGCCTCCAGAATAAATTTAAAAAAAATGAAAAATTAAGGCAAAAATTTCTAAAAATCAAGCCTTAAACATGAGAAAATGTTAGAACTAAGAATTAAAAATCGAATTATTTTTTATTCTAAAATGTTCCTAAATATTGAACATATCAAACTCAAATTAAAAAGCAAATTTGAATTGGTAAAAGCTTAAAATTGTGCAATTTCAAACATTGGAATCATATATAGCAATCGTGCTTTCTATTATTATTATTATGTTAAAATTGTCTGATTTGTAGTTAAATATTTAAAAAAATAAGGCACTTTAAATTGAAAAATATCTGATCGGAAATTTCAAGAATTAACAATAATTCTAAAGGAAGTGTTAAAAATTAAATGATTGGAAATTAACAAGTTAAGACGGTGGATTTATATTTGAATTTTAGACAAATTTGTTGATTGAATTTTAATTTTTAAATATAATAACAATTTAAAATTCTAGAATTTCAGCAGCTTCGAATTGAAAATTATTTAAATTCAAAAGGTAAAAGTTTTGAATTATTCAATTTTGAACGTTTTTAATTTGAATTAATACAATTTAAATTCTTTACAATTTTAAATGATCCAATTTTCAACATTCTAATCTGAAAATATTTCAATTTCCAGTCTTTGGCAATTGTCCTACATATTATTAAAATTTTAACCTGAAATCATTCAATTTCAAGATTCTCTAATTTAAAATAAAATGTTTTTAATTTTCAATTAGAAATAATACTATTTCAAATTATTTCTAATGAAATTGTCTAATTTTTAAAATTTTAGTCTGAAATTCTTCAATTTTGAGATCATCTGATTAAAAAAATTTCAATGTCAAACGCTTTCAATTTCAAATTATTAAATTATAAATTCTTTTCTTTAGAAATGATACAAGTTCAATTCCTTTTGATTCCATTCAAAATATTATTGTTTTCTCAAAATCGCTCAATATATTTCTTTAATATTTCAAATGTTTTAATTTGAAATAATTCATGATTAATTATTGATTTCAAACATCTTTAAACTCTTAATATTTAAAAATTTGTTTAATAAATGGATTTTTAAATTTGTTATATGTTTAATGCTATGAAATAAAAGTCCAGAGGCTAGTAGGGACTACTAGTCCCTTTTAATTTACACAACTTCTATTCAGGGTGGGTCAAACATTCCATGAAAAAATGTTGATTGAAAAAAATGTGAAATTGGTTTTATTTTTGAATTGCCCATTTTCAAAAATTCTATATCGAACAAAAATAAATTTGCTTTAATTATTTTCAAAATTTGTTATTCACTAACAAAACATTTCTTTAAAAATGCAAATTCTTGAACACAGTGCGAAACATTAGGAAATTAAAAATATATATATCAGTGAGATAAATTTTTTGTTCTTTTGTGTCCGGTATGAAATCTTCGAAAATACTATAAACAATAATTTATTATTGTCTGAGAGTAATCTTGAAAGTTTAAAATTTTCATTTTGTTTCTTTTAAAGTTTCAAAATCTCTATCTAAAATAAATTGAAATGGAAAATTAATATTTGATTTATTTGCAGTGATCTGAGCGTGAAAAACCTGGTTTATTTGAATTCTGAACAGGCGTTGGCCGATGTTGCGTATTTTATTGAAGGAATGACTCACTTGCATCAAATTCCGCACGGTACAAAATGGATTGTATATGGTGGCTCATATGCAGGATCATTAGCTGCATGGATGCGTTCAAAATATCCACATTTGGTACATGGTGCTGTCTCAACCAGCGGCCCACTTTTGGCACAAATAGATTTCCAGCGTTAGTAAAAAATAGATAGACGTTAACAGAATTTTAATCTTAATATGTTCGCTCGATAGTGGTCCTTGTGGTCGGTATAGAGTTACGTATAGGGTCATATAACCGGATGAATTCCCGGAATTTTAAGCCAAAGTTTACGTTGAAAAACGAGTCGCCTGGGCATTTTTTCAGTTAAATGTTCGAAAAATCGTTATTCGAGAAAAACGCATCTAAATTTGACTTTCTGTTGCTTTCGAAACATAAGTTTAGTGCAAATACGGGGTAGCCACTGCCCAGGCCAACCTGGAAAACCTGGAATTTTGAGCACCGGGAAGTAGCCGAAAATTTTTTTAAAAATCTATAAGCTCACGTGTTATATATGTTATCTTCAAATATGAAGTTTAACCACTTCCGATTTATCAAACAGAATTAATAGAATCCAATAAAAAATCCTAGTATTGAAATTTTTTTTTTTTTTGAAAATTCAGCTTATTTGTTAAAAAGTCATCTTTTTTGGTTGAAAATTCTTCGTTTTGGCTGAAAGGTAATTCATTTTATTTGAAAGTCTACTATTTGATTCGAAATTTAATTTTGTTGTTGAAATTCCAACTGTTTTGCTAAGAAGTCATCTTTTTTGGTCGAGAATTGAACTCTTTTGTTAAACATTCATCTAGTTGGATAAAAATTCGACTGTTATGTTGAAAATTCGTCTTTTTTTTACGAATTAACTTATTTTTACTTTAAAACTAACATATTTTTGGATTGAAATATTAACTATTACATTTTGCGTTAAGAAGTCATCTTTTTTTAGATGGAAATTCAATTGCTTGGCTAAAAGAGGTACTGCTTTGTTTAAAATTAATTTTTTTGTTCTGAAGATTCATCATTTTAGTTAAAAATTCATCTCTTTGGTTGAAAAATGTTCGTTTTGGTAGAAAATTAATCTTCTTGGTTGAAGATTCATGATTTTGGTTGAAACTCAACTTTTTTGTTAAAAATTCATATTTTCGGATTGAAATTCACCTGTTATGTTAAAAAGTATTTGTTTTGTTTAAAAATGAATTTAAAAAAAAATTTCAAGTATTTTGATGAAAATTCGCTTTTTGGATAGAAAATTCGTCCTTTTGGATTGAAGATTCATCTTTTGGTAGAAAAGTCATATTTTTTGATTGAAAGTGAATTTTCTCTAATTGAAAAGTCTGCTATCACAGCTTTGGTACAGAATTCATCTCTTTTGGTTATAAATTGTACTATTTGGTTGAAAATTTAATTGTTTTGTTAAAAATTCAACTATTTTCTTAAAAAAGTCATATTTTTTGGTCGAAAATTCAACTCTCTTCCAAACGAACAAAGCAATCAGTAATGAATAGTTATTATTAACGCTAAAAATTCAACCGGGCAAAATATAGTTTTTGACCGGAAAAAGTGGGAAATAGCTTGGATTTGTTTTTATGTTTGAGTGGCCACCCTGTAAAAGATTCAGTATAGTTTCTAGAATCATCCTAGATTCTTAAAAAACCACAAATATTTTATAAACTAGAACCGGCCATAAGGGTTCTTTTCATGCGGACGCCCAAATATTATAATTAAACTTTAGAGTAATCCATAATATCAATTTTTTATGGTAATATTTTCTCAAGTCTAAAAATTAAAATCCATCCTTTCTTATAATTTGTGTATTATATGCATATTACTTAATTTTTGTTTTGTTTGAACTATTATCACTACTTTATATTCGAATCCAATGTTATAATGTTGAAATTTTCCGATTTTTAGTTAAAGATTTTAAAAAATGAATCATTTAAAATTGAGAAATATTTTATTGGAAAAGTCCAAGAATTAATAATAATTCTAAATAAAGTCATAAAAATTATACAATTTGAAATTAAAAAGTTGAAAATTGTATTGTTTAAAATCAAAATAGATCAAAATTAAAATATCTGAAATTGACAACTTAAGAATTGAATAATTTCTTTTATTTTGAATGTGTACAATCTTAGCGTTCTGAATTTGTATGTCAAACGCTAAATTAAAAATTTGTTCCTCTCCTAAATTTTAATTTTGCAATTAAAATTGAATTTCGAAAAGTAAATTAACAATTTGAACATTTTTTATTTTCAAACGATTTAAATTTACTTAAAATAATTGAAATTGTAAAGGGTTTGAGTACAAAACAGTTTTAATATCACAATTCTTGATGACTAAAATTGTTGTCAATTTTAAATAAAGAAGTATTTGTTAAATTTGCAATGTCCCATAGTAGAATTTTTTTATTTTATTTTTTCCAGCTTGAAATTACTTTTTAGTTTGAACGTTTTTTTTTATAATTAAATTTTAGGCTTTAAAATTGAAAAATTGTTTTTACAATGATAAAAATATTATACAATAATTTTTAATTGATGGCCTTAATGATTCAATAATTTTAAATTGCAGTCCTTCCGAATCGATAATAGTTTCAAATTCAAATTTTAAAAATGTCAGGACAATTTCACAATTCAAGTGTCCAAAGTATATTGTAAGCCTTGGCCATAATTTTTATATTTATTCATTTTAGACAGAATTGTCTGTTTTTTTTTAATTCTTCGAAATCGTGGAATATCAAATTGAAAGACTTGATAGTTGCACAATTTTCAGTTTAAAGGTTTTTTAATTAAACATTTTTTAATTTATTGCCTCCAGAATAAATTAAAAACAATGACAAATTAAGAAAATTAATTAAATTATTTTTTATTTGAAAATGTTCTAAAATATTGAACATTTCAAAGTTAACGTAAAAAAAAAACATTTTTGAATTGAAAAGCTTTGAAATGTAAAATTTCAAAAATTTGAACCATAGGTATCTTGTTTTGTATTCTTTGGTTAATTTTTAATTTTCAATGTAATATCTTAAAACAGTCCGATTTTTAGTTACATATTTTCAAAAATGAATCATTTAAAATTGAAAAATATTTCATTGCAATTTCAAAAATGAATAATACTTCTAGATTAAGGGTTAAGAATTAAAGGATTTGAAATTAAAAAGTTGGAAATTGAGTTGTTGAAAATCAAAATAGATCCCAATCCAATCTGAAATTGATTCCCCAGTAATTGAGTAATTCGTTAAATTTTAAATGGTTACGATTTTAGCGCTTTCAATATTTCCCTTTTATAAGTTTTAATTTTGCAATTAAAATTGAAATAGTTGAATTTTGAGAAGTATAGTCAACAATTTGAAAATTGATAATTTTTAAATGATTTAAATCTACTGAAAATAAATAAAATTTTAACAGATTTGTGTATAAAAGCTAAAAAAGTTTCAACGTCACAATTCCTTGTAATTAAATTTTTCAGATGTAAAGGTAGTTCGGATTAGTTTTAATTTTCAAAGTTCCATAATAGTTTTTTTTCATTTGTAATGTTTCCCATTTAAAGTTACTTCATTCTGAACGTTCATTTAGAATAATTCAATTCTCAAGGTTTATAATTGAAAATTTTTCAATTTTTAAAGGTGAAAATGACAGTAAATTTATTTTTTGATCTCAGAAAAAATCTTACAATATATTTTAATATCAAATAATAATTTTTTTATGTAACAACAATTTAAAATTATCAACATTCAATCGCTTCGAATAAAAAATTATTTAAATGCAAACATTTCAATTTTATATTATTCAATTTTGAATTCTTTTAATTAGAAATAATAACAATTTTAACGTTTTGAAATTGTCCTATTTTTGAAATTTTAATCTGAGATCATTCAAGTTCGAGATTCTTTAATTCAAAAGAAAATTGTTCAATTTTTTAACTCTGTCTCTACGAATTAGAAATCATGCAATTTCAACTCGTTTCTATTGAAATTGTCCAATTCTCAAAATTTTAGTTTGAAATTTTCAATTTTGTTAGCTTCTTATTTGAAATTTGTCAATTTCGAACTATTCAACTATAAATGAAGAAATAATTTGATTACAGAATATTTCGTTATCGTGGAAAGTTCATTGAAAACTCACTCTCAAGATTGTGTGGACGCGATTGCAGCAGCCAATAGACAGATTCACATAATGCTGCGCCACCCACTTGGGCAGAAGGGCATCGCAAAAAAATTCAAGTGAGTAAATCCCCTCTAAAAATTGCAATAAGTATTTTAAAATCAAACAATATGAAGTGTGCCATAAGTTCACGTATTATATATTTTCTTTTCAAATATAAAAATTTTCAACTTCGGTCATTTCCGGGATATAAAAGTATAATGTTACCAAATAGAATAGAGACTGAAGTATGATTTTCTATCGAAATTCCAGAATCTATAATTTAGGTCCCGTATCACAAAAACACTGGCCCTTTTCTTGAGGAACGTCACAATTTATATTCTGAAATAACATCTGTTGCTTCCTTGCGCAGAATTTTCACGGCGTTTTATTAAATCATATACTTCACACTCTTTTCTCTATTTCCCGTTTTCCCTTTTTTTAAAGAATTCCTCTTTTTTTCTCCTGTTTTCAAGAAATTCCACTTTTTCACTTTTTTTTCGCTTAAATGAGAACTGAAGTAATAGAACCCAATAAGAACATCCAAATATTTTCGGTTGAAAGTAAATTCCTTTTAATTGAAAAGTCTACTATTATATTTTTGGTTCAGAATTCATCTCTTTTGGTAAAAAATTCACCTGTTTTGTGGAAAATTCGTCTTTTTGGATTGAAAATTCGATTATTTGGTGGAACATTTCAATATTTACTTGATATTCAACTATTTTCTTAAAAAGTCATATTTTTTTGGTCGAAAATTCAATTGTTTTATATTTACCTGAAGTTCGAAACGTTCAAATGAACAAAATATTTTTTCCCAGTTCTGTTTTTCGTACAAATATTGTTACAAATACAATTTAAAATAATGTATTATGAAATTATTTTCTAATCTAATAATTACTATACACATTTTTGAATATTTTAACACTGTTTCTATTTTATAAAGCCATCAGTATAAAATTTCGTTCATTTGAACATCTGTTTTCTTGAGCATTCGTCTCTTTGGATAGAAAATCCGTCCTTTTGAATTAAAAAGTCAACTTTTGGTAGAAAAGTAATCTTTTTTGGTTCAAAATTGATCTTTTGTAGTTGAAAGTTGATTATTTTTAATTGAAAAGTCTATTATTATATTTTTTGTTCATAATTCATCTCTTTTCGTCGAAAATTCACCTGTTTTATTGAAAATTCGTCTTTCTGGCTAGCAAATTGGACCTTTTGTATTTGAAATTCATCTTTTGATAGAAAAGTCCTATTTTTTGGTTGAAAATGAATTATTTTTCATTGAAAAATCTACTATTATATTTTTGGTACGAAATTCATCTCTTTTGGTTAAAAATTCGACTATTTGGTGAAACTTCATTATTTTGTTGAAAATGCAACTATTTTGTTAAAAAGTCATATTTTTTTGGTCAAAAATTCAACTGTTTTTCCCATTTCTGTTTTTCTTACAAATATTGTTCCAAATACAATTTAAAATAATGGTTTATGAATGTATTTTGTCATCTATTAATTACAATGCAAATTAATGAATATTTTATCACTTTTTCTATTTTACAAAGCCATCAGTCTAAAATTTCGTTCATTTGAACATTCAGAACTTGAAGCACATATGTTTTGTTGAGCATTCGTCTTTTTGGTTATAAAATCCATCCTTGTGGATTGTAAACTCATCTTTTGGTAGAAAATTAATCTTTTTTAGTTGAAAATTCATCTTTTACGACTGAAAGTTAATTATTTTTAATTAAAAAGTCTGCTCCTACATTTTTGGTCCAGAGTTCATTTCTTTTGGTTAAAAAATCGACTATTTGGTTGTATATATGATTATTTTGTTGAAAATTCAACTACTGTCTTAAAAAGTCATTTTCCTTGGTCAAAACTGCAACTGTTGTGTTGAACATTCGACTTTTTGGATAGAAAATTCATTCCTTTGGATTGAAAATTCATCTTTTATGGTTGAAAGTTAATTATTTTGGTTTGAAAAGTCTACTATCATATTCTATGTGCAGAATTCATCTCTTTTGGTCATAAATTCTACTATTTGGTTAAAAACTTAATTATTTTGTTGAAAATTCAACTATTTTATGGAACATTCGTCTTTGTAGATAAAAAATTCATCCCTTTGAATAGAAAACTCATTTTTTGCTAGAAAGCAAATCTTTTTTTATTGCAGATTTATCTTTCTTGGTTGAAAACTCAACTGTCTTTTATAAGGTTCGATTTTTTTCCTTGAAAATTTAAATGTTTGGAAGTCCAACTTTTTTTCATTGAAGTTTATTCTTTTTTGTTTTAAAATTCGATCATTTGGTTGAAGATTCAGATTCGTTGGTTGAAAATGCAACTATCTGGTTGAAAATTCAATTGTTTGATTTGAAAATTCATTTTTCTTGGTGGAAAATTAACTTTTTTTTAAACTCATCTTTTCGGCTTTAAAAGTCAAAAATTTTCTGAATAATTCGACTTTTTAGCTAGAAAATTGAACTATTTTGTTGAAAATGCAATGTATTTCGACTTCAAATCTTAGGAACATGCTACCAACAATAATGTTATTTAAAACAAATTATTCCCCTATTATTTCCCTATTTTATTTTAAAAATCACCCTATGTCCCTTGGTTTGAGAGCATTTTGGGCTGTCAAGTCAGAAATAACTTTTGTGATAATTTACATTATATATTTTATCTTGGAATTCTAAAATGTTAAATTATTTTTGAAAGTTTGTGTGGCCACCCTGTTCATTGATCAAAATAATTCAATTATTTTATTTTTTCAGCTTGTGCGATCCAATTGATTCAGGCCACACGAAGAAAACTGATATTGCCAACTTGTACGAAACCCTAGCTGGGAATTTGGCCGATATTGTTCAGTACAATAAGGATAATCGCAACGGTAGTCATTACACGATTGATACAGTCTGCGATATTTTGGTCGATCAAAAACGAGGAACCCCGGTCGACAGATTTGCGGAAGTCAGTAATATGATGTTGACAGTTGGTAAAGAAAAATGTTTAGATTACACCTACACGAAAATGGTTAATGAGCTGAGGAATATTACCTGGAAAGAACAGAAAATTATGGGAGGTGAATATAAGTTGGAGTTTTTTTGTTAAATAATATAATTAATTCAACAGAAGGGAAAATATATTAATTTGGCGAACTACGATCAAAACAATGTTAAATGCATGGATCACAGTGGTTCAGTAGTTCAATTTTAGGTACGAAAAGGGGATTAAAAGGGAATTCCATTTATTATAAAAAACTTTTTATGTCATATGGATATCTCGTGAATATTGAACGAAAATATCCTCTAACAGTGGCTAGTTTTCATAAATCTGTTAAACACTTCAGCACTTTTTCGTGGTCAAAATACATCAGAAAAAGATTGATAAACATCTAACATTGAAAATTATATAAACAGTAGAATTGAACAATGTTCATGTTTGACTTTAAAAAATGTATTTTTATCAGTAGATAGATTTTGATTCCTTATTCTCCTCAATTGTTTCCTCCATAATGCGAACTGAATTAATAGAACGCAATAAGAAAATCCAACTATTTTTGATTGGAAGTTCATCTTTTCTGGTAAACAATGATAATATTTGATTGAAAATTGAATAATTTCATTAAAAGTTTAATTTTTTTTTTATTTCTGGCATGA
This sequence comes from Andricus grossulariae, assembly GCA_011634705.1. Lineage (NCBI taxonomy): Eukaryota > Metazoa > Arthropoda > Insecta > Hymenoptera > Cynipidae > Andricus > Andricus grossulariae. The sequence continues at coordinate 15,087 of JAABKJ010004829.1, forward strand.
AAAATCTTTTTTAATTGAAAAGTCAACTGTTTTGTTGAAAATTCTTCTTTTTGGCTTGAAAATTAAACAATTTGGTAAAAACATTTTTTCTTTCTCGACTGAAAAATCTTTTTGGGTTGGAAAATCAACTATTTTGTTTAAATTTTTTTTTTTTTTTGTTGAATTCAACTATTTTCGATTTAAAATAAAAATATTTTTAGTTAAAATATCAACTAGTACATTTATCATTGAGAATTCGTTTTTCGTGGTTTAAATTGGATTATTTGGTTGAAAATTCTATATTGTCTTAGAAAATTTAACTGGCAGGTTGAAAATTAACCTTTTGACTTGTGAATTCAACAATTTATTTCTTGTTTTAAAAATCATTTCCGTTTGAAAATTCAACTGTTTTGTTGAAAATTAATCTTTTTTGATGAATTAAACTTTTTGATTTTAAATAAAAATCTTTTTCAATTAAAATATGAACTATTACTTCATCGCTGAGAATTCATTTTTCATGTTCGAAAATTTAATTATTTGGTCAAAAGTTTGATTATTTTGTTGAAAATTCAACAATTTTTTTTTAAAAGTCATCCTTTTTGGTTAAAAATCCAACTATTTGGCTGAAAATGTACTTTTTTGCTTGATAATGTATATTTTCGTATTGAAAAATGAACTGTTTTGTAGAAAATTCGTCTTTTTGGCTTGAGATTTCAACAATTTGGTTGACAGTTTTTTTATTTCTTGTATGAAAAATCTGTTTTGATTGAAAAAACAACTATTTTCTTGAAAATTCGTCTTTTTGGCTTGAAAAACTAAACATTTCGTTGAAATTATTTAATATTTTAACGAAAAAAAAAATTTCAATTTTAAATAAAAAATAATGGAATTCATCCAAAAAGACGACTTTTCAACAAAATAGTTGGTTGAAAGTTTAATTATATTGTAAAAAAATCAACAATTTTGTTAATCGTTCACCCATTTTGGTTGAAATTCAACTGTTTTGTAGAAAATTCGTCTTTTTGGATTAAAAATGCATATTTTGTTTGTTTGAAGATTCAGAATTTTAGTTGAAAATTTAACTATTCTGTTGGAAATTCATCTTTTCGGGTTAAAAAATCAACTATTTTCGTTCAATCTATTCAGTTGAATATTAACTTTTTTTGTTGATAATTCACATTTTAGAGTTAAGCATTCAACTGCTCTTTCAGAAAATTCGTATTTTTGCTTTAAAGGTGAACCAACTTGATTGAAAAATTAACTATTTTGTTGAAGAATCGTCTTTTTGACTTGTAAATTAAACAATTTGGGGTCAAGAATTTTTCGTACTTTTTTCCTTAACTGACAAGTTTCTTTTGGTTGAAAAATCAAATATTTTGTAGAGAATTCGAATTTTTAGATGAATTCCATTATTTTTTATTTAAAATTAAAATTCTTTTCATTTAAAATATCAGCTATTACATTTATCGTTGAGAATTCATTTTAATGGTTGAAAGTGTAATTCTTCATTTCAAAGTTTTAGTTTGCTAAAAAGAAAAAAAATTATTTTGTTAAAAATTCATACTTTTTGGTTAAAATTTAAATGGTTTGTAGAAAACTCTTCTTTTTGGCTTGAAAATTAATTTGTTGGTTGAAGATTAATAATTTTAGTTGAAAATTCATCTCTTTGATTGAAAATTTAACTATTTTGTTAAAAATTAACTTTTTTGTTGATAATTAATATTCTAGGTTTGATAATTCAACTTCATTTTTGGTAAATTTGAATTTTTGTTGGAAAATTCAACAATTTGGTTGAAAAATCAACTGTTTTGTTGAAAAGTCGTATTTCTTTTTGATGAAATTAACTGGTTTTTTATTTGAAATGTTTTTTGGCTAGAATATCAAATATTACATTGTTTGTTGAAAATTCGTCTTTTTGGTAGAAAATTCATCTTTTTGGTTAAGAATTCAACTTGAAGCATTCAAAATTGAATTTAATACAGTATAAACATTTTATTTAAAAGAATTTATTCCCTCTATAAAGAGATTTTTGACTTGCAACTTATATATCTGTCGGGTTTAGTTTCTGGTTAACGTTAGGAAAATATTAAAAAAATGGGAAAAGGGGAAAATTGGGTCAAAGTTCTCGTTTTTAAGTGATTTAGGGTATTTTTCAAAATTAATGGAGAAATGGGGATTAGGTAAAAAAGTAGACGGACTGTGATTTCTGTAAATGTAAATAATATTCGTACTTTAAAGAAATTAATTATAGATGACTTTTCGACTTTTGTGATGAAATTAAAATTATTGTCCCTCCTCACTTGCAGATTTATAATGTTTTGATCATTTATTTGTATTATTTTCTATTTTGTTTTACGAAATTTGAATAGGTCGCCAGTGGGTCTATCAAACTTGCACAGAATTTGGCTTTTTCCAAACTTCAACAGCTCGGCCTACTTTGTTCAGCGACACTTTCCCAGTTGACTTTTTCATCGACCAATGTGCTGATATTTTTGGACCAAGGTATAACATTTCTGTTTCTTTCAGGATATTTTTGATTCGTAGATTTATTTTATTAATTTCAAACCTTTTGTTGGTGTCTTTTAGATATCGTCATGTTTTGGATTCAGGCGTAGAACGCACCAACACTTTGTATGGAGCTCTCGATTTGGAAGCATCAAATGTTGTTTATGTTCATGGATCCATTGATCCCTGGCATGCTTTGGGAATTATCGAGTCCACGCATCCTGATGCTCCTGCTATTTATATCAATGGTAGAGTATTTTTTAATTTTAATTTATACCAGGGATCACATCAGTCCAGTAGTTCAATTTTTTAGGTAAAAAAGGGAATATGTTTTCCGAAAAAATATATCAAAAGGGGATTTCATTTATTATTAAAAACTCTTTATATCATATGAGTATCTCGGCAATATTGAACGAAAGTACTCTCTAAAAGTAGCGCCTTTTTTTAGCAAGTTTTCTAGTCATTTTTGTTTTTAAACTTTTTTTTAGCTACCTTTGAAAAACATAAAAATGACTATTTGAAAACTCTACTTTCTCTGTTTTTGTTTCCTTAGACTTTCGAATTTGTTTTTAATGTATTTTCATGAGTTCAAAGCTCTCAGATGTTCAAAACCTTCCTTAAAGTTGTATTTTTGGTTAAAAATTTATCATTTTTGGTAAACAGTTTTATTAATTGGTTGAAACTTTATTGATTTTGTTGAAAGTTTAACAATATTGTTAAAAAGTTGCCCTTTTTGGTTATAAATTCAACTATTTGTTTCAAAATTAACTTTTTGGTTGAAATAGCAACTATTTATAATTTTTTTTTTTTTTTTGGGTTGAAAATTCAACAATTTTGTTTAAATTCTTTTCCTTGCTAGACAGAAAAATCTGTTTTGGTTGAAAAATCAACTGTTTTGTTGAAAAATCGCCTTTTTAAATGAATTCAATTGTTTTTTTATTTAGAATTAAAATATTTTTTGACTGAAATATTAACTATTACGTTTTTCGTTGAAAATGTACCTATTATGTTGAAATTTTGTCTTATCGGTTTCAAAATTTAACTAATTCAGTAAAAAAATTCATTTATTTTGTTGAAAGTATTTGATTAAAAATTAATTTTTTGGTTGAAAATTTATTTGTAAAAAACTCGTCTTTTTTGGTTGAAAATGAAATGAAAAATCTGTTCTGGTTTTAAAATCAACTATTACGTTGAAAAGTCTTCTTTTTTAGTGAATTCAACTGTTCTTGATTTAAAATTTAAATATTTTTTGGTTGAAATATCAACTTTTACATTCTGTATTGAAAATTTACCAATTTTGTTGAAAATTTGTCTTTTCGGGCTGAAAATTGAACTAATTTGATAGAAAATTCAACTACTTGGTTGAAAATTACCTTCTTTGCTTAAAATTCATGTTTGGGTTGCAAGTTCAACTGTTTTGTAGACAATTTGTTTTTTTTTTGGCTTGAAAATTCAACAATTTACTTAAAAAAAATTTTCCTCCTCGGCTGAAATATTTTTTTTTTTGAAAAATCAACTATTACATTTTTTATTGAAATTTCGTCTTTTTGGATTAAGTGTTTTTGATTTAAAATTCAAATCTTTTTTGGTTGAAATATCAACAATTACATTTTTCGTTGAAAATTTATCTTTTCGTTTTAAAAGTTCAACTGTTTTGTAGAAAATTTGTTTGTTTTTTTTTTGCTTGAAAACTCAACAATTTACTTAAAAATTTGTTTCTTTCTTGGCTGAAATATTTTTTTTGTTGAAAAATCAACTATTACATTTTTTATTGAAATTTTGTCTTTTCGGATGAAGAGTTTTGGATTTAAAATAAAAATCTTTTGTGGTTATATTTTTGGTTGAAAATTGACCTTTTTGGATTAAAAATTCAACTACTTAGTTAAAGACTTGAACTGCATTGTTAAAAATTCACTTTTTCGATTTAAGATTAATTATTTTAGTTGAAAAATCATGTGTGGTTGAGAATTTGTCTTTTTAGTTAGAAAATTAATCTTCTTGGTTGAAAGTTTATATATTTATTTGAAAATTAAACAATCAAATTCCACCTATTTAGTGGAAAATGCAATATTTTTACTTGATATTTTAAGAATTTCAATTGTTTTAATTTTTTAGTTTATATATTACCTACATTAATTTTATTAAAAATAATTTATTCCCCTATTTTTAGAGCATTTTTGACTGTGAAGCTACCTTTATAAAGATTTTTTTTATTGGCAACTACATAAATGATTTATTTTTAGGGTTTATAGCTATTTCTTAGCTGTCGATGATATACTTCAAATCTACAAACTTAGAAAAGAAATCGTTTAGGAAATGTTAGAAATTTGTATTATCAAAAAGAATCTCTTTCAACGCGTCTTTTTTATGATGTCTTGTGTTTCTGTTTATGATTCTAGAAAAATGAATCGAAACTTTATAAACAAGGGCGAAAATTGGGTCAAAACTCTAAATTTTGGGTATTTTGAGAATTTTTCTAATTTAAGGAGAAAAAAAGGGAGAAAAAGTGGACAGACTGTGATCCCGGTATAAAATTTGATTATGAACTCACAAAATCAATTTTGTTTAAAAATATTTTTCTTCATTGTTATCTATATCATCAACAGGTACTGCACACTGTGCCAACATGTATCCACCTTCGAAGGACGACATTCCTGCATTGGTGGAAGCCAGGAAAGAAATTGGAATCCTGATTGGTAAATGGTTAAAGAATTAGAAAAAATTGGATTGTCTGTGAAAACACAAAGTGATAGCTAAGAGCTCAAAAGGAATTTAAAATACAGCTAAAGTGATAAAACAAATATAATATTATATATAAAGTGATATTAAGGTATTTTAAGCTGTTATTAAGATTTAAACGGTCTTACTTATGTGTTTAAATACAAAGAGATTTGAATAAAATCAGTAATTTTTTTACACGTTAAAATTATTGTTTTAAGTACACCCAATTTCCACTCTTTCTAAAGGATCATTTTTCTACCTTTCTCTATACTGACTTCAGAAATGGAACTTGACATTCTTACAGCAATGTTATAAAACGAGTTTAAAACGACGCTATCTATAAAATGCGAGGGGAAGAACTCCGAAAAATGCGATCCAGCGGATGTGGATTACGCCGGATTATTTCGCATTACCCTGGATTACCTCTGTATGCAGAATTACGCTGGATTATAGAAGATTACCACGGACTGCATAGGATTACCCTGGATTAGATAAAATTATGGTGGATTACTCCTCCTAAACTAGACTCACACGATTTTTCAACCAAATTTTTCAACAAAATAGATGAAGTTTTAACCAAATAGTTAAATTTTCAACCAAGAAGATTAATTTTTTACCAAAAAAGGCGAATTTTCAACAAAGTACATGAATTTTCAACGAAGTCGTTGAGTTTCAACTAAAAAAAATCTGTCCGCTGGGCGGGTACAGCCTCATCGCGCACTGGGCGCGCGTCTATTGGATCTCGCGCTCAATAAATATATTTACCTCACGCTGCGCGCTCGACCTTTGTACTTCCTCCGCATTTGTGCACAGACCTTTTAAAATTTAAGGTCAAAGCATCGACAACCGTCATTTGGTGATTGTGAATTCTCTCTTTTTAATGCTCCTTTGGCTTTAACGAACACATTCTCGTCACGTATCTCGTGTTTTCCCAACAATGTGAATTTTAAAACAAGATTAATTTTCCACCAAAAAGACAAAAAATACCTTAATTTTCAACTAAATAGTTGATATTTTAATTATAAAAGCTTTATTTACAATAAAAAATGAAATAGTTACATTGCCAATTTATAAAATTAATTTTATACAAAAAAAGAATGTTCAAAAATGTAGTTAAAATTGCATCCAAAGAGATAAATTTTCAACTAAAATTATGCATCTCCAACCAAAAAATAAATTTTTAACATAGTACTTCAACCAAGTATGTACTTGAATTAAAGAAAAATGAATTTACAACCAAGAATATTGATTTTCTACCAACAAAGACGAATTTTTAACAAAATACATGAATTTCTAACCAAATAGTTGAATTATCAAATAAAAAAGATACATTTTCAACTAAAAAAGATCAATTTGCAAATAAAAAAGATCAATTTCCAACTAAAAATAGGATGGTTAAATTTTCAGATAGAAACAATTATTTCCAAGAAAAATAAATACGAATTTTCAACAATATAGTTAAATTTTCTTCAAGTAGATTAATATTTCACCAAATAGTTGAATTTTTAACTGTAAACATGCATTTTTTACCAAGAAGACTAATTTGTTACCGAAAAGGACGAATTTTCATCGAAAATTACTCTGAATTAACTGGATTACCTGAATTACTCCGAGTTATCTGGATTAATGTGAAATACTCCGATTTACAAGAGGATTACCGCGGATTAGATCTGGATTACCTCCGGATTACAAGTGGATTACTCTGGAATACTGGGATTACTACGAATTACCAGGATTAAACTCGATTACGAGTGGATTACGCCGGATTAGGCGGAATACTTCGGATTATCAGATCGCATAACTGAGCGGTCCAGCGGATTACCAGTTAAGGATTACCATTACCTTAACCAGTGAATCAATTGAGTAAACATTTTTTCTAATACTTCAAATATTACTTTCTACTAATAAATACATTTTTAAAACAATTTCTTATTGTTTATAGCAACTTTCTCTTAGAATAGAGTTAGAAAGTCGCGGTTTTTTATGAATTTTTCAACTTGCTTTCAACTTTTTAATTAGAGCGAGGCAATAATCAAATAAACTTTACAAAAACAATTGTTTAAACAATGTATTATTATTATTTATCATTTTATTATATATTTATATTCGCTTAGAATAATGCTACAAAGTTGCTGTATTTTTCTAAAATTTTTAGCTTGTCCGCTTTTCAGTTAGAGTGAGGTAATAATTGATTTTTTTAAATAAATTTAATTGATTTTATGAATTTTTTTTGAATTGTAAGACTTACAACTCACATAATTTCTAAATTGTAAATAATTTTTTTTTAATTATGTGAGTTTTAAGTTTTACAATTTAAAATAATGAAAAAATGAAAAAAAAATTAATATATTTCAAAAAAAGTTGAAAAAAAAACTATTTTTTAAAATTTATTCATTTAAATTAAAAAATTTATTTTCAATACTTACAACTCAAAGTTCTACAATTTTGAAGATTTATAATTCAAATTGTTCAATCTTAACGATTTGCAGTTTAAATGTCTTCAATTTTAAAGATTTGCAATTCAAAGTTCTACAATTCTGAAGTGTTACAATTGACAACTTTTGAATGTTAAAAATTTTGAATTACTTATAATTATTGGAATTTATTATAATTATTAATTATTCAATTTTCAAAAATTATATTTTAAAGGTATGTAATTTAGAACCTTTTTAGAATGGTTCAATTTCAAAGACTTAAAATGGAAAATTCTTCAATTTTACGATTTGAAATTTAAAACTGTTAACCTTTGACAAACGTATGATAAATAAAAATTCTTAAATTGTGATGATGTTGAAGACCAAAAGTCAAGTGTTTTCAATTTTAAATCTTCCAAATTGGTTTTATTATTATTATTATTATTATTATATTAATAATTATTTTATGTTTTTTAAACTGATCTTGAAACCAGCCGAACGTTGTTTGTTAACCGAAAATATAGATATGAGTGTTCATGTTTATTTATCAAATGTGCATAAATTCCGAATGTATTAAGTATCAGGAAAACTCGAAATTATTGACTAAAACTGAAAACATTTGAAGCATACTTGGATTATAATCAAAGTGATTTTAACAAACGAATAAAATATTACAAACTAGATTTTGTAAATATTAAATCTGAAATAAATTACTAAGTTTTACATAAATTTAAATAATAAATAATAATTTTAAACAAAATTTTAAACTCAAATCGATTATGAAGAGATTCTCTTAACAGAGGTAATTAGATCAGGAGCACCGTTGCTGTTCATTAATAAAATTTTAATAATTTTTTTTTGAAAATTTCCAACTAATTGTTTCCGCTTTAAACAATTGAAATGATTTAAAAAAATTATTTTTTACCTATTACATTTTTCAACAATACAACTTCTTGTCACTTCAATATCGTTATTAATTATAAAAAATACACACTTTCAATAATAATTTTGCACTTTGCAACTTATAATATTATTATTAATATTATTATACCATTAAGCCGTTTCCCTTTCGGGGTAGGCGTGAATTGCTCGGTGGTAAAGTAGTGATGTGTGGATGGGTATATAGGT